>JAJJWN010000392.1:0-38828 GCA_021655885.1 Fusarium abutilonis
GTCTCTTATAGGGGCCCTGCCTAATAACCTTACATAAAGACTATACTAAAAACAATATTAATATAAGGTATAAGATTTTATTTAATTACTATAATCTATATAATTTATTTTATTGTTATATTAAGCGGTAATAGAAGGAATAGGGATTATCTTAGCCTAATCTCTATTAAAGACCTCCTTTAGGCGTTATGCCTCTACCTTTATAACTCTTTTAGCAGGTAACTTCCTCTCTTTTAGTATATAGTTAAGAGGGGTTATACTATATATAGTTAAAAGGAAGAGTACTATAGAGCTATCTTTCTAAGCGATTTAAAGGACTTAACGGGAAAGAAAAGAGATAGATTAATAAGGGAAATATAGGTAAAGTTATTTATACCTATTTATCTTTTATTAAGATTATATATACCTTATTAAATAATAAAGGCTTACCGTTAGGAAGCTTTTTAGTCTCTTTTATCTACTTTATTACGGTAGTAATGCTATAATTAAGGTATATTATGCCTATAGCCCTATATTTAAGCTGCCGAAATAAGTAGAAAAGCTATAGTAATAAGAAGAGGTTATCTATAAAGACGTAATATATTAATGTTAATAGCCTTTTTAATAGGTAAACTATAATACTCTATATATTACTAAAAGGGATCTTAGTCTATAGCTTCCCCTTCTTACTATATAATATTAATATCTCTAGCTTAACTATTATAGGCATAACTAGTAATACCTTTATATATTAAAGCTACTATAGAAAGTAGCCCTATTATATAATAACCTAGACTTTAAAGCCTACCGGTATAGGCTTTCCCTTAATAAGCGTTATCTCTTTTAATCTGCCTATAAAAGGGACTATATACTTATCTATAGTTAAATTAGTCTTTAGAAGATAAAGCTTTATAAATACCCTTTATATATATTTAGACTACTCTTTAGCCGCTTAAAAGGTTTTTAGAAGATCCCTCTTATCGCTTATATTAAGATTAATATAATTAAAAGTATAGAAATACTATATAATTAGCTTAAACTTTTATAATAGTATAAACTTTATAAATAGATAAAGGGGGCATTAATCTCTTAGGCTAAGGGCCTTTTAATAGTCCTTAAGGGATATTTCCCTATAAATTCTTAGGTAAATAAAGATATTAAGCTATATATAAGCTATTACGGTAGAGATACCTTCTTAAGTATATAACCGTAAGTAGTCGGAAAGGGGGGTATTTTAGCTATCTTTAATACTATTAT
Source organism: Fusarium abutilonis (assembly GCA_021655885.1). Classification (NCBI taxonomy): domain Eukaryota; kingdom Fungi; phylum Ascomycota; class Sordariomycetes; order Hypocreales; family Nectriaceae; genus Fusarium; species Fusarium abutilonis. The sequence continues at coordinate 1,237 of JAJJWN010000392.1, forward strand.
TAATATAAAAAAAACCCAGTCTTTAGTATATCTAACTTATAACTATATAAAGGAAATAAGTATAAAAAGCTAGAATAATTTAAGTAGTTATTAAGGTAGAGGGTTAATATAAAAATTATAATATTTTAAGTTAAAAGGTTAAAAATTATTACTATAGCCCTCTTTAGGCGGAATATTAGGTATACCAGTAGGGTTATTAGCAGCTGCTATAAAAGGCAGGCTATTAAAGCTATAATTATTTAGTATATATATCTCTTAAGAGCTTATTACTTTAATTAAAACTTATTCGGGTTAATTTATATAAGGATTTTAATGATTTTAGTGGTATTAAAAGAAGCTGTCTGACGGGAACTTTACATACCCTATAGGTACCTGCAAAAAAGCGGGGCGAGTTACTTATTATAGCCTTATGCTGGTTAAAGAGATATGGTAAGGTTGGTAACAACGGACCACTTTGGATGTCCCGAGATCGTCGGGATAAAAAACTGATGCCTTACGCTCAAGGCATTAATATACATCAAGCTCGCTTCCGCATACGGTCTAGCGCGCTCTCTCCAATTGAAACTCGCGTTTACAACACCAACACGCGCTCATCAGCTCAACGCTCTTAATAATTACCGACTTCGGCGTCATTTCCGCTCTTCCAAGATTCAATCGCTTTAAACGCTCATTCTCAACAAAAACTCCCCCTGAAGCATCGCAATCATGCCTACCGACCAGCACGGGGACTCCGTCGAGCCTACAGGCGATGTCGAGATGACCGAAACCGAAAACACCCAAGAGACAGCCCCGGAGAACACTCAAGAGGGACAGGAGAATGAGAATGCGGACAACAACGAGCTTCCTTTTGCCGATTCTGAAATCGCCGAGCCTAGAACAACCTTTGCCACCTATCTCATGAGCCCAGTCGTTACCCTGCTCATCGGATCAGACGACCTATCTATCCTCACAGCGCATCAGGGTCTTTTGACACAGAGCCCTTACTTCAAAGATATCTGTGACAGCTTTGTCGAAGACGGCAGTGTTCGTAGTCCAATGCTTTTGCGCCAGCCTCGCCTCATCTTCTAACCCCCTGCAGCCGCGACAGATCGAGCTCCCCGACTACGACGTCGACACCGTCGGCAGCTTTCTCGAGTACCTCTACACAGGCGAATACTTCCCCAAGAAGCTTCCCGGCCAGCGCGTCCTCGAGTCCGACCCCACGATCCCATCAGTCGACAATAGTGGTGACCAGCTCCTCAAGCACGCCCGCATCTACACGCTCGCCGAGAAGTTTGGCGTCACTGGTCTCAAGTCCCTCTCCAGCTCCAAGATCCACTGCGTCAATTCGACCGCTAAGGGCGAGATCGCATACGCTCGTTATGTCTATGCCTACACCAGCGCCGACGACACCACCATCCGCGCCCCTGTCGCAAGCTTCTGGGCTACGCGCTCACACACCCTGCGTGCCGAGGCCGAGGACGAGTTCAAGTCGCTGTGCTTGGACAACCCTCAGTTCGCATTCGACGTTCTCAGTACGGCCCTCGTGCCTCCACCCCCCAAAACTGTATATGCTAACAAAAACCAGCTCGCGTCTTGGACGACAAGCTCAAGAAGGAGCGCAACGACAAGATGCACCCTGCCACGAGCAGTGCCCGAAAACGCGCCCGTCACAGCAGCGGCTCGCGAGTCGATTAAAGCACGTGCTGAGCGGATTGAGTGGGAGAAATCTGGGCCATTGGCGCATTTCAAGCTTCGTTTCCTTTGTTTCCTGAGTTATTTAAAGGGGCACACATTTGTATTATAATATTACGTAGGCTTACTCGGCGCCAAACTATGGTCGATTTTTAAGAGAGACTATGAATTGTAGGATCTGGGTGATTCTATATACCTCACAAGCTTGACGCGGTATTGCCTTGAGCATAATTGACACGTCAAATCATGCATGTGCCAAATGATGAGTGAAGGCGCAGTCGGCAGTTTCAAGAGATGTCGGAAACTTTGTGGTGATGCTCAAGAACGGAGAGTGCCTTGTTGAAACCAAAGTATAAGCTGTCAATGCACAGGAGACCACAACTATATTAACAAGTATCCTTCTGACCAGCTCTTCATCGCGAAAGACGATGAATGCAGAACTCGGTACTTGAATGGCAACCAGGCAACTGTCCTTGCCTATGAGAGTTATGGGTGATGCCCTGCCGTCAGGTATTTACATCTGTTATGCTGTTGCAAAAGGAATCTTGGGTCATTTCTTTCATCCGCTGGTCTGTTGCGAACTATAATTGCTTATTGTATATAAATCAGGGTGTTGAACTGATGCTCTGATCTTTTGTGGTCAATCTGAGGAGACAGGAGATGCTGTATCATGGCAAGCCCCTTTTCATGAGTACAGACTTGGAAGACTAGGACATTGAAAGTAGAGGTCAATATGTTATAGCATTGTTATTTGAAGAACCTCTTACCATTTAAATTATTGAAGCTTCTCAATAAAGGCACATCTGCGTATCTATATTCTTCGTACAACTTATGATAAAAGGTGGTCATGGCTAGCGGAAGTGGTATTCACTTCAAGAGAAGTCTACCATACGCTCCTTTTATTGTGATATCCCTGATTGTGGAATCTCGAAATTTAAGACTGCTAATATGTATAAAAGTGGCTTTACCATATAATTTACTGCAGCAGCATTCAATAAACTGAACAATAATGGTCACCCAGAAAGTGGCCGAACAATGCCACATTGGTGAGCTTGCAGTGCTGCAGTGAATGATTTAATCAGAATATATAATCTCAGAAGAAGCACTAGTCATGGCGTTTCTCATCACAACATCATCTCACAGCCAAGTTGAGGGCAGTACCCCTTAACTCTGGCACCCAGCCTCATCTCCCTCTGCCATCCGCATCAACACCATTACAAACAGCAGCAACAATCGCCCTCTGCCAACTCACCATATCACTCAGGATGGAGCCCATCACAGACAACTGGTGGCCTCGCTTCCGGGAAGCCGTTGAGGCAGACACCTTCAAACGTCGCCCTATTCAGCTTACCTGCACCATCTGCCAGGAGCTGATCACCACCAACTCTTCGGAGCCCAACCACAATAACATCGATGGAACTTCTCACGCAGCAGTGATTATGCCGTGTGGTCATATGGTAGGAATCAGCTGCCTGATCCGATGGCTCGTCCACTCCCACCATCCGGAGAGAAACTATTTTCAATGCCCAGCCTGCAACGCCAAGTGCTTTCATCATCCCAGATGCGGTCACAGATGCATGGGACGAATGATCCCGGACAATACAGGGAAGTACTCTACTATCCCTCCTGTTCTGTCAGCTGGCGGCGTCATAGCTCCTGAGTGCTCCAAGTGCGAAGCTAAGCTGCTTCTCCGCCAACTGTGCAAGTACGCCAAGATCTATCCTACGCTTATCCCGGCCCCAGAACCAGATCAGTATATTGGATTCGGTCTTTTGATTAATGGTATTGCTGCGGTTTACACACCTCCTCCTCTTGATATGCAAGGCGTGGACTATCGCCGTGAGTCTGATATTGTGATCAACAGCGGCTTGTCGACCGTTTGGAACGTCAACAAGCAGATCTTGGCACTCAAGGCTAGTCAATTCTGGTATGAAATTAACCTCAGAGAGTTGGAGTTTACCATCAGCGTTTTCCAATCTAGCGCACCTTCTCCTAAAAACCCGGCGATGGTTATGGAGACTGATGAGCCTGAGATCATCGGCATGGACGAGGAGGACTGAACTTGGATTGTACCACCAAGTACGGGCGCTTAGCATGAAAAGGATCATCAAAAGCGGGAACTGATTTGAGAGAGGATTATGAGATGAGAAGGGCTGGACCCTACGCAGCTGGACAAAGATGATGATTTAACCGATGGATGAATGGCATTTGGGTTACGAGGCATTTTTTGGTTGTTTGAGGTTTGATGATACCAGAGTACCAGTATACAGCGATAGTACTAGTATACAGCGAGAGTTGTTTGTAGAAAGGAGATTGTCTGACTTTCTCACCATACGCATTTCCGTGTGTGTGAACCAACAACTTGATGGCGTGTTTCTAACATTAGGTGATATGAATCTCACACTGAGCTGAGACTTGTCAAGCAGAATAATCTATGCGGTATATAGGGCTAAGGGCTTTGGTTAAGATTTTGGACAATCTTCGAAGAGGACTTGAGCTACAGTTCACAAAGCACGATATTGACGAGTAACACGATGTTTTTCAAGTTGTACTAAAGCCTGAGAAAGACTTTAAAGTATTTGCAGTTAATCGAGGAAAGTATGTGCTTTTATCGAGACCGGAAGCATGTACCGCTATGCTTTACTCAACTACGTCGCATGGTCCTGTCATCCGCTGATGGGAAGATGTTGGACTTTCAGTTCTGCTAGTTCACTTGCTCACTTACAGTTTTTATGTTCAGATTGATTGCAACAAACGTTCTTTGTTCGAAGCCATAATTAAATTCACTCCCAAAGATGATGCTTGCGAACAGTGTCGTACAAAGTTGAGATAGTGAACAATAAATGGCTTTGTCAGTGAATTATGTTCAAGAACAGCGATTACAGAATATCAACATCAACGGAATATATGAATCAGAGAACATCGCAAAGATATTGGATTCAGTATCAAAACATTACCTCTAGTTTTCTATGTTCATCCCTATACACGAATTCTCATCCGCTCTACCCAAAATCATATGCATCATGTCCCTACAGAATAAGACGATGATACCCATCGTCAGTCTTCTTAACCCAGAGCCTCACCTGGGTAGAGCCAAATTAACTACCACTTACTGGCCGATCCTCAGAGACACCCTCCTCAATAACCCAAGCACATACGACCATCTTCATCTCGAATGTGGAATATGTCTTGATCCGATGACAATATTCCCCCACGAACACTCCTACGACCCCAACATGAGCCACTTCTCACATAGAGCTCGAATTCTTCCCTGCGGCCATATGTTTGGTAGCAAATGCGCCCACACCATGATCCGCGACGCCATCATGAATAGCTCTAATATTGTCTGTCCGATATGCCGTACCGACTTTGCCCATCACAGGGGTTGCGGACACGTACACACTGGCATACCTATGCCCACAAGCACTGAAGCCATCCTAAGCTTTCCTCCTACACTATCAGAGGGCGGTGCCATTGCGGACAAGTGCGGCGACTGTCAAGTCACGGATATAATCCTGGGCATCAATCACCTAGCCCCTATGCTTGCATTTCCTACTGAGCTAAGTGAAAAAGAATCTTTCTCTGTAACAGCTACGACTCTTAGTAGTTACTGGGCCATTAGGTCGGCATGTCCTACTGGGATGTACAACTTTGTTGTTGAGGATGTTTCTTTGAGGGAAATGGAAGGGCTACTTCCACAGATATGCGAGGAGGTCAAAAAGCGTTTGAGAAAGAATATCACCAAGACTTGGCAATCGATGGACTTTAACGGGTTTGACTTGGAAATTCGTTTGTACGAACTGGGCCCGGACGATATGGACGGATGAGGCTATCATGCTAGACTAGTCAACCCGAGTCAATACTATGACGTGCTTTATTGGAATTAATATTTTTTGTATTTCTAGCCCCAAGTGTCTGTAACTTAAGCAGCGTGTTCAAAGTCGAGGACCAATCCAGGGAGAAGCTCGATAGACTTGGGACTATCCTTGGTGCCCAGGAGAGTTAACTTGAACTCTGCCTTGCCATTTCCACCCTCAAGCGTCGATAAAACGACCTGGTTGCTTCCCGCGTTAGGTCCAGCAGGAAGGTCGTAGGGCCATGCGTATCCATCTGCCCTAGACGTGGCAGTTTGGCTGTGAATTGCATCGTAGACGGGCTTATATGTCGAAATGTCCTTTTCCGGTAGCAGAACAGTAACTCTTGAGACACCCTTTGCTTGCGAAGGATGCTTCGTATACTCGTGTAGACCATCTCCGTTCTCAGCCTTGAATGGTGATCGCAAGTAACGTTCCGTCTCATCGACACACCAAAATGGAATCGTTCCAGGAAAGATCCTCGCACCCTCCGAGTTGAGCGCCACAGAAACAAGACACTTCATCAAGACCCCATCAGGTCTATGTCTTTGAAGAGAAGTAAGGTCGCCATAAGTGATTCCATTTCTAGCTTCAGCCACTCTTTTCTGGAGGCCGGGGTAATCTGCTTCACTGGGCAGGGTATGAGCCCAATCCGCAATCTTGCCCTCTTCAAGATTTCCCCATCGATGAGCTTTTCTCTTTTCAGGATCTACGCCTTCTACGAAAGCGATGAATTCGAGATATGTTCCGTCGGCGAGATGGATGAGTTTGTTCACTGTGAGGCCGTCTGCGTGGGCGCCTCCGTCAATGACGATGAGAGAGTCTTTGAGCTTTTCGGTGACGGTTTGGAGAGTTTGGTACGAGACCAGAATGGCAAAGTGATCGAGAATTGGAAGTGTCATGATGATTCAAGCTGATGAGTTTTTGTTGTTGTTGATGATGATGAGAAGTCTTTTTTGAGTTGGGTGTTGGTATAAGAGGCTCTGCGGGGGTTCGGGGTTCATTCGGAGGCCATGCATGACAAGCGCCAGAGTTGGATAGTCACGATTTACATATGATGGTTATTGACTGCATTGATTGTGAACTTGATGAATGAAATTTCGTGATTATTCTTAAAGTTCATTTACTGAGCATATAAGATCTGGCTGTCTGGTACACACATACCGTCTACTTGCCGAAATGAAAGGGCAAGTACGGAGTAACCAGGCACATCATGATGGAGACAAAGATAGACAACTTTGCCTTTATAGGGCAGATAAACATTTCCGAGTACACGATTCCAAATTTCCATTTGGACTACAAGTACCTATCTCGAGGATGTCTTTGAAAAGGTCTGAGGTGTATGCGAGAAGAGAGGATATTCACAAAAGGGGGCCGGGAATTGCCCGATGAGGAAATTTCTAAACACCACCAACAATCTCTTTTTGAACTCAAACAACTTCTAGACCTTTTTTCAAAGACGAAAGCAAGACTAAAGCACCCCCAATTAAACTCACAGCGAGTCAAAATGTCTGAACCTCCGTCAACACGTATCCAAACTCCAGACATCGACTCATCTGAAGCTGAGAGATCCGCCCATGTCCAGCGCCTCATGGACCGTCTTCGTACAAAGAGCCCCATCTACAACTTTATCATGTCACCTGCTCAACTCATCAACACAACACGAGGATTAGTCACAACCAGAATGACTCTGAACGAGAACCACCTCAACAGCAGTGGAAATCTGCACGGAGCTGTGTCGGCCACAATCATCGACTTTGTAACTGGCTTGGCAATCGCTAGTTGGGATCTGAGGGAGACGACGGGTGCGAGTGTGGACATGCACATCAGCTATCTCAGCACGGCAAGGGTAGGGGATTTGGTTGAGATTGAGTCCAAAGCTGAGAGAGTTGGAGGGAGTGTGGCCTTCTCGACGATTCGCATCTCAAAAGTTGAACATGACGGGAGCTTGAAGCCAGTGACTATCGGACAGCATACAAAGTATGTGAAGCAGGCACAGACAAAATGATCATAAAGACTAGACTGGTATAGAAGCCTAAGCCCGTCCAGTCGAAGACGTTATTCCCCCATCAACAACAATCTTCTGCCCCGTGATATATCTCGCCTCATCAGAAGCCAGAAACAGCGCCGCATTTGCAACATCCCACGCATCCCCCATCCTCCCCATTGGCACCTGTCCCTCCCTCACCCTACAAAACTCCTCATACCCTCCTTCGAGTGGAAATCTCTCCGCCAAACTCTTCGTGTATGGCGTGTCCATGAGACCTGGGACAACAGTGTTGAGTCGCACGCCCTTTTGCGCATAGATAACCGCTGTGGTTTTGACGAATTGTATAATGGCTGCTTTGGCTGTGTTGTACGCGACTTGGGGTTTACCGACGTAGCGAAGGCCGGCGATGGAGGAGATGCAGACTATTGATCCTGAGGCTTGCTTCTCCATTATGGGGAGGACGTGGTGGCACGCTAGGTATACGCTCTTGAGGTTGATATCCATTTGTGAATCCCAAACGTATTCGGACATTGTTGCTGGATCACCAGGCTGAGATTGACCAACGTTGGTCAACAAGATGTCAATCCGACCATGCTTATTCATGCAAGCATCGACGAGGGCTTTGACAGACGCCGAGTCTGTAGCATCTGTAGTGACGACGGCACAATGGCCTCCTTCAGTTTTGATGATCTCTTTGGTCCTTGTAGTCGAAGCAATTGTTCGGTTTCCTCCAAAGATGATAGCTCCTTGTCTAGCTAGAAGGACGGCACATGCAGCGCCAATACCCCAACCTTCGGTGCCGTTTGTTTGCCCGAGACCAATAACGAGAGCTACTTTGGCGTGTAAGTCGAGCATGACTGGGCTTAGCACGGTGGAGAGTCAGGGACGGAGGATGTGCGAGGCAAGCAGCTGGGATGGCAGGCTTGAGGCTCTAGAAGTGAAGTCTTGGAGATTTGACAGATACAATAAAGATAAAAGAGAAGATCTTTTTCAATTGGAGTCCTTCATTTTATTACATGATGCTAGCGTTATCACTTGAAAGACTTGACGTTAATTCCTGGCACTCGCCCGTCTGATGGCGGAACAGCTCCGTCGGCACGATCACCGAGAACGCGGAGCTCCCCCGTATGCATGCGACGGCGATTGCTCGTCAACGCCATATCAGGACAGTAATACATAAGCACTGATAGGCCAGTTTTTATCCTATGCAGCTTAACCAAACACACTATATCAAGTCCAAAGCTATCAAAATGGCCGATAATAAAGAAAACCCAGACTACGATCTCGACACCCCAATAACCTCCAAAGTTGGCCTTCGTCAAGGCCTAGCCTCCTACGGAGATGCTCACTTCTCGCTCTTTCTGCGCAAAGTGTTCATCAAGGCTCTTGGATACAGCGAAGATGCCTTGTCGAGACCGATTATTGGAATTGTCAATACTTACTCTAGCTTCAACCCGTGTCATGCGAATATCCCGCAGCTCATAGATGCTGTTAAGAGAGGGGTGCAGCTCAATGGTGGGTTGGCGATTGACTTTCCAACTATTAGCATACACGAGTCTTTCTCGTCACCAACGAGTATGTATTTGAGGAATCTTATGAGTATGGATACAGAGGAGATGATTAGCGCGCAGCCTTGTGATGCTGTAGTCTTGATTGGCGGTACGTTGGTTGCCTTCTACAATACCTTATGCTGTATACTAAGTGCCAGGTCAGGGTGCGACAAGACGACACCTGCCCAGCTCATGGGCGGAATCTCAGCAAACAAACCCATTCTTCATCTCGTTACCGGCCCAATGATGCCCGGAAGTCATCGCGGAGTACGCATTGGAGCATGTACAGATTGTCGCAACAACTGGGCCAGGTACAGAGCTGGAACCATGGATATCGAAGACATCTCAGCTATCAACGACGAGCTGGCACCAACTGTGAGTTCTTAGCCCCCTCCAAGGTGCGTCTTCATGCCTGACAACTTCAAGGGAGGAACTTGTGGAGTTATGGGAACTGCATCAACCATGGCGTGTATCTTGGTAGGCCTGGGTATGATGCCCTTCGCAGGCGCCACAGCCCCAGCTGTATCAGCTTCACGACTTCGTATTGCGGAAGCTACAGGAGGCTATGCCGTCTCTGCATGCAAGAACCTTGAAACTCTTCGACCACAAGCTCTATTAACCCGAGAGTCATTCCTGAATGCCATCACGGTCTTGCAGGCAACTGGTGGCTCGACAAACGCCGTGGTGCACCTCATGGCCATCATTGGACGTCATCCCAATGTAGCAGGGACAATCACCTTGGACACAATTGATGAGGTTGGCCGAAAGACGCCGCTGCTTGTTGATCTGAAGCCCAGTGGTGATAATTACATGACTGACTTTCACAACTCAGGTACGTTTTCGTATTCCGTATACCATTTACATTTTATATCAACTAAAAGTACATAGGCGGTATGCTCGCATTATTCCACGAGCTTAAACCTTTGCTTCATTTCAACGCTTTGACGGTCACCGGAAGAACTCTTGGAGAAGAAATTGCTCACAACTCGCTCATTCACGTTCCCCGAGAACTCAGTGTCATTCATCCATTCGACGAGCCCCTATATCCAGCATCATCATTGGTGGTATTAAGAGGCAACCTCGCACCTGGTGGTGCTGTGATGAAGGCAAGTGCCTCCAAATACCGAAGGTTGCTCCAGCATACCGGAAAAGCAGTGGTCTTTGCAAACTCTGCAGATCTTGCGGAGAGAATAGATGACCCTAATCTGGACGTTACTCCGGATAGCGTACTTGTCCTCCAAAGCATTGGCCCCGTCGGAAATCCAGGCATGCCAGAAGCGGGTATGATTCCGATTCCGAGAAAGATTGCATCTCAAGGTGTTCTGGATATGTTACGACTATCAGATGGCCGTATGAGTGGAACAGCGGGTGGGACGATTGGACTTCACATTTCTCCCGAATCAGCTGATCCTAAATCTCCGTTTGGTGTAATTAGAAACGGCGATCTTATTACATTGGATGTTGAGAAGAGGCAGCTGTCAGTTGACCTTTCGGATGAAGAGATCTCTCAAAGGATCCAGGAGAGACTAAAGAGCTTTGAGCAAAGCGAAAGGGCTGCGGAACCTTGGGTGAGGAGGCAAGGAATGAGAGGTTATCGGGGGTTGTATATGCGGAACGTGAACCAGGCAGAGATGGGCGCTGACTTTGACTTTTTGACGGCTGCAGGGCCGCAGACTTGATATTGGAAGGGTCATAGACCGTCTAGTTCGGCAACAGAAGTATTTATTATTGACGTTGTTCTAATTACTATTCTGTATGGGACCACTTGGATATGTTGGGATAAAGTCTTGGAACAGGTCTCGAACAATGGTATCAAAGTTGATGGAGTCCGTTTCTTCAAAGTATTCGGCAAAGGAGTTGTCAAATAGACAATCACCAAAAGGGTTCTGAGTGAATTTCATGCTGTCACTCATCAAAGCTGCGGTGTCTTCGTGAGAGTTTGGCAAGCCAAGTCCTGTACCACCCAACACTTCTGCTGATAGTGTTGTGGTGTCAAGCCCCCGTGCTGTAACGCGAGATGCGGAACGGCCCATTGAGTCTGACCGGACACTGTTCTCTCGCAGATATCGAACAGTAGATTTCCCAAGCTCATCCAGAATATCCCGACTGCGTTTGGCCCCAGACCAATGCTCACCTGTAGCACTCAGTACGCTCAAGGATATGCTCAGGTCAACCATCAGGCTATCAACATCAGTCGAGCGCGCAATCTCTGGGACAACTTTGATGCAATACATTAGGGTTATGGTGCTGAGAACAAGTCCGTGAAAGGTAATCCAGCTATGAACGAGTAGGCCCTTCTTGTATAATTGATCAAACAGTTGAATGCTTTCACGAGCACTTTGATGGCACTGAACCAAAGCCTCCTGAGAAGGCTTTGGTATAGCAGGGCTCGGTCTCAACAAGAGCATTCTTAATCCGTGATATCGTAATTGGCAGGTTGCACGCAAATAGAAGTCGGAAGGGTTATCAGGGCCTGGTATTTGGCTCGCCCACTCGTCTATTTGCTGCAACATGGTTCTTTGCCAATCGTTGATGTCGATGACTTGAGGATACGCGTATCCAGGCGAGCCTCGAACAATACTGTTAGCGATGTATTTGATCTCTGAGTTCAGCTTGGCTGCTCGGAAAAGGTGCATAGCATAAACCATCTCGTCGGAAGCTTGTGTGGCTTGCTGGTCTGGATTGGTAAGCTGCTCATCAGACAGCCCTATGGGCACCTAAAACTATTAGCACATGGTTTGAATTAGTGACCGTTGGTTAACCTACTCGTAGTTCACATGCTTCATCTCGTATTCCAATGGGACGGCCCATCATGGTGGCAATGACGCGGTCAAACGAGTAAATCACCCAGAAGATGCGAGTCCTCATTTCCTGCTCCAAAAGAGAGATACCGGATCTCGTGCTTATGTTTCTCTGAAGACCGAGATCAAGCAGAGTAGCAAGGCAATGGTAGTTTAGATACCAGACATTGAGGCGGACAAAAGGGCTGTGTATAGTGAAGATGAGGAGCAATAGAAGACATTGCACCCCTTGCAGAGAGTTTTCAAGATTAAGCTCATCAAGATACTGTAGCGCAGAGAGACAGTATGATTCTGCTGGGATGCGTGCCCTGATGCGGCCGCACAGGACAGCAGATCCTATGGCTAGAACCATGAACACTTGGAAGCTGGCGACAGGATCCTGATTATCTTGCTCATAAGCCCGATCAAGCATATTGTTAAACGTCTGTCGATGGAGAATGGGATGTTGCGAGTTGATGGCGTCAAAGTAGGCGTCGCACAGTTGCGTCGCCATGTCTCGCGGTGGCAAAGGGAGTGGTCCTTGGATCGCTTCGACAAGTTTAGTAGGGAATGGAGCATTGCGACTTGCGCAGGCAAGTCTTTGATCCTGCTTAGAAACTGAATCCAGCATCACGCGAGCTAGGAAGTAGCCACTTGATGGACCAATGTATCTTGGATCTTGGTTCGTTCCAAGAGAAACCAATCCTATCTCGTGGGTTATGGCGCCAGCTCCTGTAGGTCCAGGAGCAGATCTAACAGGCTGGTTGGAGGGCTCAATGGCTGAAGCGTCTTGGATATGTTCTGGTATATCATTTGTTCGTGTAGGTACGGGAGATTGAAGAACCGGGTCTGTCATGTCTTCGAGGATTGTATCACTTGGGGTATCCTCAATCTCTGTAGGAGGTTCTTGAGAGAGGTCCACATCAGGACATCTAGTCCGAACAATGGACTCTAGCCAGGATATTCTACGTTTCAAACTCGAGATGTACCTGTGTGGGAGGTCAGCTTGGGTGGGAGCCGAAGATACGAGTGACAAACTCTCGGGGAAGGTCTTTGAGACGCGCTGATTCTCCGTCGGTACATGCTTGACCTGCGTTCCGACAATTTCTACAAGTCGGTAATTCTCCGTCGCACTGTCAAGTCAATTAGTTGTAACACAGGCCAATATTGGGGGGCGTACCTTGATCTTTCGACGTTGACAACGGAGACAAGCCAAGCGTATCCGGGGATTCTTCCGTGCTGGCTGGACATTTTTTATCCGAGGCCGCCTCCTATCTATATTGCTATCACTGGGCATGCTCTCAGTGTTGACGAATATATATGTCAATATCCTTGGGGACGAAGAGCTGTGAGGTGGAGTGGTGAAAGTCCGTAGGGGCGGGGAGATGCCGCGAACCACCTGGAGATGAGGTACGGGAGATCCCCGCCTTAGTTTCTATGGGCACCCAGTATTAAAACCCGTGCACGACTCGACTCAACTAACATAAGTCAAATAAAGTCATTGGGTCGATTCAAAGAAATACGACAAATATCAATCTACAATTCATCTGCTTCCTGGCTCAAAATAATTTCACCCTTTACAATCCCCACGTCTCATCCATCATGGCAGACAACCAAGACATAGAATCTCAAAAGATCCCTGTCGCAGCCTCAGAAGCTCAACGACTCGTCGAGGATATCCTCAAAGGCAATGGCGTTCCTCCTGACAATGCTTCCATCATAGCTCGTTGTCTCGTCGCCGCCGACCTCAGAGGGGTCGATACACATGGCATCAACCGCATACCCTCATACATGGAGCGCATCCGCCAGGGCGTTCTCAATGCCAGCGCTCAACCTATAATCAATCAAATAACACCCGCTGTGGCTCAAGTTGATGGTCAGAATGGCTTCGGCTTTGTCGCTGCTTACAAAGGCATGGCTGCTGCTATTGAATCTGCGCGCATCTTCGGCATTGGCATGGCGAGCATAAAGCATTCGAACCACTTTGGAATGAGCGCTTGGGTCGTGCAGCAGGCTCTTGATGCTGACATGATGAGTCTTGTTTTTACAAACTCTAGTCCAGCTCTGCCTGCCTATGGCGGTAAGAGTAAGCTCATGGGCGTATCACCCATTGCTTGCGGGGCACCGAGTAAAGGTCCAATGGAGAACTTCATCCTCGACATGGCTCCGTCTGTGGCAGCACGAGGGAAAATCTACAAAGCTAAGCGACGAGGGGAGAAGATCCCGTTGGATTGGGCACTCGATGCAGAGGGACGACCAACAGATGATCCAGAAGCTGCTCTAGGCGGAGTCATGTTGCCAATGGGCGGACCAAAAGGCTCTGCGTTATCCATCATGATGGATGTATTCTCAGGCGTTCTATCAGGCTCAGCTTTCGCCGGCCATGTCATTGGTCCTTACGACCCTTCCAAACCCGCAGACGTTGGACATTTTTTGGTAGCTATCAAGCCTGACCTGTTCATGAGCCTGGACGAGTTTCGTGAAAGGATGCAGTACCTCTACGAACGAGTGGTAGGGTCTGAAAAAGCTGCTGGTGTAGAGCGGATATACTTTCCTGGAGAGATTGAGCAGTTGGCGCAGAAGGAGAGGGAACAGAATGGAATTCCGCTTGTACAGGCAGAGATTGATGCTTTAAATGCAGAGGCTAGTAAGGTCTCTGCAAAGCCTCTGGAAGTCATCAACACTTAATACATAACAATGTCTTGAAGTATGTCCCAAGTCATGGCGTCACAGTAACTCCCTCAAACATCTGATGTTTCTCTTTGCTCCATTCAAAGTACACCTTTCGTTACTGAAGAGGAGAATATGAACCTAACGTCATAATTCTTTTGACCTCCATCAAAAATAGCCATTTCATGTTGATCTCCAAGCAGCGTCGGCCCCTTATCGATGATACGAGCAGCAAAACATTGACACCGCGCATAATGTCTTTTCTTTCAATTCCAAACTTACGTTTAAGTCTTTATACACGTAAAATTCTTCAAAGGACTTTATCGGTCACGAGATAATAACAGTGTTAACAATGCCGCCATTTTATAACTCAATGCACGTAAGGTTGGGTAATGATACCCCAGTGTGACTTCCAATATAACTATAAAAGAATATAGTTTATATTAACTAGGAAATGCAAGCCTTAGAAGTTTCAGCTTATTAAATTCTCATGACTTTGCCCTTGCAGTTTATGAAACAAGCCGAGCTTACTGCCTTGCATGTAGTCTTAAAAAGACGACCTACAGACGGGTATCGTCCGTGATGCCAGCCAGCGGAGGAAATCCGTCCCAGGGTTCCACGACAAACACGAACCTGAATCAGCTATTTATACACTCGTAGCATACCAATCTTCTTAAGAAAAAAAAACATCAATCAAGAATAGAAATAATGACTGTCATACATATCGGTGCGTCTTTCCTCTCCTCTCTAAATCACTCTCACTAACAGTTACAGTGCTATTTAAATTCCGGCCAGACGTCGACGAGTCTCACAGACAAACCTTCGTCAAGGAACTCAAAAAACTTAAAGAATTACCATGCGTTAAAGATCAAAGACTCGTGGTAGGCGGTCCATCAATCACAGACCCTATTGCTCGCAGCAAAGGTTACCAGATCTGTCTGTTAAGTTTCCATCCGAATCCCGCAGCGCTAGCAGAGTATCAAGCAAGCAATGAGCATCACAGGTAGTTCTACCTTTACTCGATTTTTGAGGGGTGAAAGAATGGGAAAGGCTGACATGTTTTACAGAGTAACAAGTCAATATCTGTGGCCCTTTGCGGAGGATGTGACGCGCTTCGATTTTAAGGTGGACGAAGAGGATGAGGAAACCTTTGGGTCAAGTTTTGGCATATTCCAAAAGATGAAAAATAATTAGGATTTAACATGGATATTGCAGTCATTTTCAATATAAATGGTATTCCTTGTGTACTTTGGATCTCATTCTCAGTTCGTACGGAAATGGAACTCTTTTGTCCTTCTGCACTCTTGTGAGGATTAATTCCTGCACTGAGATTATGTAGATGCACTGTATGATTCAAGGTCGTAAGTTCGAGCCCTTACCTGCGACGAAGGCATCTGCAGCATTTTTTAGCTTTTTGTTTGGAAAATGTAAAATGTGCATTCCCAACCACCCATTTATTTTCCAAGTTAAGTACAGAGTCTTCGAGGTCAATTACTCATAGAAAGAAAACGTGAGCTGCTGATACGATATTATCGTTCCCCGCACCACCGCCGCCGGCCGGCGGCCAACATCATTGATTGATACGTATTATAAACGGCTAAGCTGCTTTCTTTGGCTTTGATAAGAACTACAATTGTAATAAAGAATTTCTAGAATGTGTGGGGGGTTTTTAATGAGGGGAGAGCCGTTTCTCAAGCTACAAACGGTATTTTAGTTTGACTTTTTCCATGATGGTGATTTGAGTTATTCGGTGCATACAATCTGAATGTCGACTCACCACACTCTCACCAACTTAACTGCTCACCATGGTGCGCTTCACTCTCCCTCGGCTTCAGGGCCTTACCAAGCCCAAATTTCTCCATGGTATCCCGAATAACAGCATCTTCGTCATCGCTCTCCTCATCGCCGTCAACGCTCTTGTCTGGATCGCTGCCGCTATCGTCCTCCATTTCCACCCAGCTCTCATCTCACCCGCCGCTTTGTCCTACATTCTCGGAATGCGGCACGCTTTAGACGCAGACCATATCGCAGCAATCGACCTGATGACACGCAGACTCATTGCCTCGGGCCAGAAACCTGCAACTGTTGGAACCTTCTTTTCCCTGGGTCACAGTACAATCGTCATTGTAACCTGTGTTGTCGTCGCGGCCACAAGTGGGGCACTGCGCGAGAGATTCGATGGCTTCCAGCGCGTGGGAAACATTGTAGGAACAAGCGTCAGTGCCGCTTTCCTCATAATTCTCTGTATTGGAAATAGCTGGGTGCTGTACAAACTTGTACAGCGACTCTGGGTAGTCCTGGAGGAACGCAGGGGCCAGGTACGCCTGAGTGGTTTCGTTGAAGAAGAAACGCAAATTCAGGATCATTTTGCGCCTGAAGGAGGAGGGTTTCTTGCTCGTGTTTTCAAAAAGTTATTTCAAGTCATTGACCGGCCGTGGAAGATGTATCCCCTGGGTGTGGTATTCGGACTTGGCTTTGATACGAGCTCAGAAATCGCCATTTTGGGGATTGCAAGCATCCAGGCTGTTCAGGGGACGAGTATTTGGCTGATTCTGATTTTCCCTATCCTATTTACAGGTATGTTGACGGTATATAACTGGTTTGGTTTGATAAGTACCATTTACTGACATGACATTCCAAGCCGGCATGTGCATGCTCGATACCACCGACGGCGCCCTCATGATGGCACTGTACACGTCAAAAGCTTTCTCGCGTGACGTAGTTGCTATTCTATACTATTCCATAGTCCTTACTGGAATCACAGTTCTTGTCTCTGCCTTTATTGGCATCTTGCAGGTCCTCTCCCTTATTCAGAATACCGCCGACCCACAGGGGAAGTTCTGGGACGGGGTGTCAACACTTGGTGACAACTTTGACATCGTCGGCGGAAGTATCTGTGGTTTGTTTTTCGTCGTTGGTCTAGGCTCAATCTTTGTTTACAAGCCGTGGCGAAGACGAATGGAAAGGAAGCAGCAGGCTTTGCTTCAAGGGGATGAAGGGGGTTTCGGTGATGCTCAAGCCCCCTCATCGCCTGATGCAGTCACAGGAGAACCATCTGCAAGCCCCGATGTGTATATAGAGCCGCATTAGACTTGCTTTGAACAAAGTTGAATGTATGGATGGTGCCACAAGGGTTGAGTGTACGAGAGAGTGTGTTTGCCCATGCGCATAAGGTTGATTGTTGAAGAACTCACGATGAAAACCTTGAAGTCTCTGGCTATAAAATGGGAGGTTCCCCCAAGGAAGTGATTTTTTCTAAATAATAATCTCGAGAGCTCAGTATCTGAACAAGGTGAAGACCAATTTTCAGACCCTTTCTATACTCACTTTACCTCTCGAGCCATCTTTACTCTTTCCCCCTTTTCCACGTCTTGGATCCTCTCCTGTTCATCCTTAAGAGGTAATTATACACTTTAAAAGTGATTTACATCGCTTTTATTTACCAATTGAGATTTCTCGGCCTCACCTTGAGAGTTTCTCCCATCCCACGATATTATTTATCGTAAAGACTTGGTCCATATCCGCCAAGAGTAAGTCCCTATTGATAGAAACATGAAGCCATAGATGACTAACTGATAATAGTGTCCCAAGATCAATTTGTCTTTGGCATGACCTGGGACGGACGTGTTGTCTCCAATAATGGGCAGTTCAATCATGCGCTGCCCACGATGATTCAGCAGCCGTCTCAGGCTGCCTACTCTCCCCTGGCTGGTACTCAACAGTCCATTGTCTACGCTGCCCAGGGGCCTCTAGGGAATAGCGTCGAGGCGGACAGCTCTGCAGCTAGGTCGGTTTGGGCGGCTGCACCCGGGCCTGGCTATAGCATAGCCAGCCCTCATATGCCCAACATGCCTGCCATGGGCCAGGCCAACCCTCCTGCGCTTATGGGTAGCGCGACTGTCTTCCGCCCAGCTGTCCCTAACAGCGGACTTCAAGGCATTTCCCCTCTGGCGACGGTGCTGCCGCAGGGGCTCAGCGGGTATGTACGTGGCCAGCAGGTTGCTCCTGTACCTTGTGCTGGAGCTCAAGCCATCGGTCCGTCTTTCTCGAGGTCGACGCCTGCCAGACCCATCCCAAGTCGGGCTCAGATCCAGCACGCGCAGTTTCGAGCGCAATTTGTCTCTGGGGCCAGACAGGATGAGGGCGTCTGGCTTTGCCAAACCTGCGCTGGGCGATTCTGTACGACTGGCGTGAAGCCCGACAAGCTGGACTTGATGCTCCGAGTCGCCGACTTCAGGACCAAGCACCGTCTGCCGCTTGATCCCAAGGAGCATGAGCAGGCAGAACCTGGCGTGGCGCATTGCAAGTTCTGCAGGAGAAGAAAGCAGAGCCGCTTCTACACCCGCACGCCGGTTACTCAGGTGTGCTTGGTGTAGTCCAGGTCCATGGTCTTGTCGGGCATGATGCTTGGCTTTGCCTAGAAAAGTAATGGGATAAGGGGCGCGTTTTCCATGAACATGCTAAACAGAGGATGAGTGTAAGTACTCTAAAATTCCCCTCAAAGGTGATCAAATACTTGGACCAGCTGCTAACTTTTACATAGCATCGGATTCCATGTTTAGCTGCTGCTGTTGAGTCGACTGGGGTAACACATATGCCCTCCAAACTACTCCAGCTGTTGACTACTTGAGAGGATCGTCCTTTGTGCATATTCTCTGCGAACCAAGGCCGAGATGCTTCAACAACAACAAAAAAGAAGACGTCTTCCTCACGCTTGAACCATCTTACCGAAATGCTCAGGCTTTTGGGGCGTCATCCTTTGGCGAAGAGCGTAAGTCGTTCTTTTCCCAACTTCAGCACGCGCTGGTAAGCATTTGATGGGACGACAGACAGAGTGTTTGAACGGGGAACATGCTTAGATGAACATTACAGCATCGTCCTTGTTTATGTATATCATCTGGGGGTTTATGGGGTACTTGTGAGACGTAAATGTCTTCCTTTCTACATGTACATTTGATGAAGGCGTCGAAAAGAAAAAGTGATGGAACAAAAGGGGGGTTGTATATCAGGGGCAATAATCCCTTGTGTTTGTCAGTTAACGAAGATTATGATTAATGATATGTTATGAATCAATCAATCAGGACTACTCTTTCTTCCTTGAGGCTTGAGAATAATGTCTTTTCTTTATTTTCATGTCTATTCTTGGTCCTCTGTATGTGATGTGATGTAAGCGCACCATCCCTTGGCCTACCCAATTTGTCCCCCTCTCCACATTTAACTTGATATCCATTCTGGAGTTTCCATCAGACCATCATCTTTCACCAACATCATTGAGAATAAGGTGCCTCAGATCGGCAATACTCGGGCTATGCATCTGCAAAGAGCCATTATGATTCGACTATCTGACTCGATTATGGCGTATTGATTGGTGTGGAACCCAGATCAACGTTCATCCTACAGCGCCTCTGTCGTGATACTGCAGCAGGTCGACTGAGCTGTTTTTTGCAGAAACGAGCCTGGAGGGGTTCACGACATGGCCCATTTGAGGGGTCAATGGGATGGCAAGCAGCTCTGTGGGTATGGTTCGCATTTCGCATGGGTCAAGCGATAAGAGGAAGCGACTAATGCGCGTTGTTTTCTGCAGATTTCGACGGAAACTATATGATGCACTTTTCCGTCCGCAAGAACCGCCAATGACGGTTGTTACCTATGCTTGATCACATCGAAGAGGGCGCATAAGCACCAAATCAGACAAGACTACGAGGCCTCACGACGACACTACTTGATCCTTTGGGGGCCGCATTTCAAACAGCTGAAGCACGACCCTTGTGGTGATGCCATTCTGAAATTGATGTCTCCCGGCATCCCGAAATTGCGACCCCGGATTTTGTCGATACTCGAGTCAGCTGCTATTCATTCTATGTACACTTGAAAAGCGACGGAGCCATGCTAGACGCTAATGACGCCGATCGGACCTTGTGTACAGCTTCCAAAGTTCTAGTCGCCAAAGTTCCACGACTAACACAATACATTCATGGTTTCCGCCCGTAAACGATACAACTTCTGCCTGTTTTGCTCCGCCCCCAACAAAGTCCCTTTGATCCCCTGCGACATTTGAGGCTCTGTTCAAGGCCCCATCGAGTCTCCATAGGACGCGAAACATCCAAACCAGGCTCACGATAACGGCAACGATACAGTTTCATTAGATCGAAATGCGGGGTGGCTCCCAATTCATCCGCAGGCTCATGACCCGCCGATGGGTCCTTCAGACCAGGCTGAGTCGTGTCGAGGACGGACGACGGATTTGCAAGTCGCCCTGAGGCTGAAGGGGGTTTGACAGAGTCAGAGAGTCCCCGTTCTCGGAAGCGTCGCCACCCTTGTCAAGACAGACGTACTAGGCTAATCCGTGACCGCTCATAGGACAATTGCTTATCGCGGCGACAGAAAGGTACTTCGTGGTACTGATAATAGTCAGTCCCCCAAGCCCCCTTGTCCCTCGTTTCTTTGTTCTAGGGATAGAAGCTGTTGGACTAACGCTGCGAAACTGTGCCCAGGATGATCTCACGAACAATCACACGAACTTTCCAAGTCTGCGAGATATCCACAACCAGTCGTTAACCACCGCCTCGAAGGCCTCAAAGAATACCGTGCCTATTGTCGGCCCGTGTCCCTGCAGGTCTATCACGGCTAGCACGGGGGCTGCAGCCTCGGAACGCCCTCCCCTGGCTTTGACAACGGGCCCCGCACTGTCCGCCTCGCCAAAGTACCTGAAAGGGGAGAGTCCTGGGGGAACCTGGACCCTTGACACAGCGCAGCTTTGGCTCTTATGTTCTAGGTTGGACCCCTAGAAATGTAAAAAAATGCTGACCCACAGCCCCTTCTCTCGAGACAACGACTCAGGAGTGTCTCGCTGGCTGCGTGGACGAATCGGATTGACGGGGAAGATAGAGAGACACTTGGGACGGCGGATGGCAAAAGGGTACGTACAGGCTCTTTGAAGGCCCTCTCCGTCTCCATCCTGTACAGTACAACACTGTCTGCTTTGTCACCAACGGCTTGCTAAAGAGGCGCCGGATTGTCCGCCATGAGAAGAAATTGTCAGCTAGGTTTCTGTTGAGAGTATCGGCTCAAAGACCAGGCCAGCACAGCATTGTTGGCCAGACATGATCAATCAACTCAGCCAAAGGATAGCGGTCTGGACTCTCTGACTCTCTAAAGGGGGAATGCTCAGCACCCTGTGCCATGTAACCGGGTTCAAGAAATTACTGGGTAAACCCAACATCCAATGTTTCCTCGTCGAGCCGCCAAGGCACGAAGAACCGTGTATCTGTACAAGCACTTGCACTGAATATACTATGCAATTCCAGTTCTGGGGACTTTGAAGCGCCAAGAGGACCCTTGCTCTCTTCTCCGCTAACCCACACGGCATCAACTCTGCCTTCAGCCCGGCCCCCAAGATGCGCCGTGCGTCACTGGTGCGATTCGAGAATGTCTATCCATAGCTCGCGGTAGCTTCAATGTATCGTTTGTCGGTGTACAATACTCTACTCTACTGTACCTGTAGTGATAGCTGCAGGGCTGGATTTATGGTATCGCGGACCCTTGAATCGGTCTGCATGATGGTGGTGGTGGTGGTGGCGGATTCCTAGCAGTATAGTGTTTCCTCTCTTCTCAGCCGAATCTCCTTATCATATATAACCCTTCTTCCCTCCGGCCGACCTCGCGCCTCTTTAGCTTTTCCCAATAGTTATCTCCCAAACTTACGGGATACGTATTGTTTACCGTACCTCCTCGCTCTTTTGACTTTGTCTTGGCAAAGTGTTCTTGTCTTGTACTGCTGGGCCTCTCCTATCCAGCCAGCCTACAGAGAGTTCTTACCTTTACACACTTGTATCTCTCATCACTCAGGAGATAACCCCTTCTTTTCAACTCATTCATATCTCGTCATCAGCCAACACTATGCACGGCTATAGCTCATCAGAGGAGTCTGACGACCCTCGTCGGCCTCGCGCGCCACCGGCTGGCAACAACAATAATAACGACCAGAAGAAGAAGAAGAAGAAGAAGCTCCCTCCTCAAAAGTCCATCAACCGCATCTGGAAGAAGTTCTCAAAGCGCAAGTTTCACAAGGCTCTCGCCGTTCTTCCATTCGACCCCGTTCAGCCTCCGGCTACCTATCATTCCAATGAGCTTTTGTCGGCGGGCTACGACCGAGCTGCTGAGGAATGCCGACGAAAGGTTGAAAAGATCATCAAAGAATGCAAGCGAGTAAATATGCGCTATCGAGACCCTGGTTGGGATCTGGTAAGTTAACTGTGTAGACACCCGCGCGCATGAAAATGTGACTCTAATGCAATGACTAGGACTGGGATCTCAAGTATGAAAAGGGCCACTGCTTAAATAATCTTGGCACACAAAAGTTTGAGCTGAATAGAACTACACTGCTCAGCTCCAAAGCTTCTGTTCCCAAGGCTGTTAAGCGTGTACACGAGATTTTCGACAAGCCCACCTTCATGAAGGAGGTCAGCGGTGGTGACGTCAAACAAGGAAGTCTAGGCGATTGCTGGATCATGGCTGGTCTCACAGCTCTCTCCAGCGTGCCAGAAGGTCTCAACCGCATCTGCGTCGCTCATGATACTAAGATTGGCATTTATGGCTTCGTCTTTTACCGAGATGGAGAGTGGATTTACTCCATCATTGATGACAAGCTCTATCTGAAGTCTCCTCTTTGGGACTCTCCTAGCATGCAAAGAGATCTTTTACAGCAAATCGATCGTGAAGATAACGAGAATGTTTATCGCAAGACATACCAGACTGGATCCAAGGCACTCTTCTTTGCCCAGTGCAGAGATCAGAACGAGACCTGGGTCCCCCTTTTCGAGAAGGCCTATGCCAAGGCTCATGGTGATTATGCGTCACTGGCGGGTGGCTGGATTGGTGAGGGTATCGAGGATCTCTCTGGTGGAGTGACTACTGAGCTTCTCACCTCTGATATCCTGGATATCGACGAGTTCTGGGATAAGGAGATGTCGAGAGTAAACGACGAATTCCTTTTTGGCGCTTCTACTGGTCTACTGGAACATGGCTACGGCGAGCGTAACGGCATCTCTGAAGGTCACGCATATGTTGTCATGGAGGCCCGCACCCTCAAGTCTGGCCAACGCCTGGTTAAGCTCCGCAACCCTTGGGGTAAGATTCGCAAGGGTATCTGGGAGGGAGCTTGGAGTGATGGCTCTAAGGAGTGGACAGCCGAGGTCCAAGAGGAAATGGACCACAAATTTGGCAGCGACTCTGTCTTCTGGATCTCATACGAGGATCTTATCCGCAAGTACTCTCACTTCGACCGCACCCGACTCTTCCGAGACCGCGACTGGCGATGTTGCCAGCGATGGATCGGTGTGGATGTCCCTTGGAAGCCCGCATATCACGAGAAGTTCCATATCAAGCTGACCAAGGACTCCCCTATCGTCCTGGTTCTCTCGCAGCTTGATGGCCGTTACTTCAAGGGCCTCCATGGCCAGTATTCGTTCCGCCTTCACTTCCGACTCCACTACGAGGATAGTCCCAACGCTGAAGACTACATCGTCCGATCACATGGCAACTACCTTATGGAGCGCTCAGTGTCTGTGGAGCTACCCGACCTTCCTTCTGGCAACTACGTCGTTTACCTCAAGGTGACGGGTGAGAGGAACTCTGCCGCTCAGTCCGTTGAGCAGGTCGTTAAGCGCGAGGCTGCCGAGAGGACCGAGAATGAGAAGCTCGCCCAAGTCGGTTACGCATATGACCTGGCTCACAGCAAGGCCTGGGATCATATGGACAAGGTTACCAAGCTTCGCCAGAAGAAGGAACAACAAAAGGCTTCCGGTTCTCGACAGAAGGAGCGTCGCAAAATGTGGGAGAAGCGCCACACCAACCGCGACGTTACCAAGCAGCAGACCAAGAAGAACAAGGAGAAGAGGCTACGTCGTCGCGAGGCTTGGGAGGCTGAGCAGACGCGTCTCGATGAAGAGTTCAACGCCAAGGTCAAGGCCGAGCGAGAGCAGAAGAAGAAGGAGAGGCTCGCCAAAGCCGAGGCCGAGAAGGCTGCTGAAGCTGAGAAGAAGGCCGAAGAGGCCGACGATGAGGCTTTGGATAAGAAGACTGAGGAAACCAAGCAGTCTACTGAGGACAAGGATGAGCCTGTCGTTGTCGACGAGCATCACAAGGACCATGACGATGCTGTTATTTCCGTCTCGACTGGTTCGCCTCACTTGACACCTAAGTCTGTTGACTCGACAGCAGATGCGACGGAGGAGAAGCAGGAGGTTCCGCCTGTCAGCGGAGGACCCCCTCCCGCTCCTGCTCCAGTCGAGGAAGAAGAGCCTCTTCCTGTTCGCGTCCGACCTGCATACGAGTCTGCAGGCGAGTCATCGGATTCTCCCGTTGAAGACTGGGAGGCTCTGTATAGCAGCGACGACATGGCCCGCAAGCCTCGGCTCACTCAGGCAAACCCTGCTGCGGCGCAGGACGAACATGACTCTGAGGAGGAGAAGATGCCCGACCCTTGGAATGCCATCTGCATCGTGGGTATCCGTGTCTACTCCAAGGACGAAGGCCTTGAGCTTCGCACCGTCATGGAGGGCGGTGAGCTCTTGGAGGGAGGCATGGGCAGTAAGGGAGCTGCTGATCTCGACAATGCTCAGTCCAACGCTGGTGGTGGTCGAGCCGGAGATAAGGAGGCTGCTAAGAAGAAGCCCGAGGAGGATGACAAGCTCTATCCTCCCGTCATCCGCAAGGATGGTGGCTTTATGGAAGATGTCAACACGTCTGGGGAGAGGTACTCTTCCATCAAGAGCTACTTTCACATCGACTCTGCTCATACAACACGGGTGAATTCGCCGGCGCCAACACCATATGAGCATGATCGCCGACTGGAGCATCCGCCCAGTCGTTGAGACTTGTACAAGTATACGATTTACATTTTGAAAGAGCGTTTTAGATTCTTTGCAAGATCGCGCCTCGAGAGTACACGGTATCGAGATGATGATGACTTTGGGATTATTTGGTTAATGGGATGTTGGATCGGCGCAAGGGAGGAGTGATTTGACGGGATTCTTTCAGGAACGACGACATGAATTACATAATTATATACTAGAGCAGAAGATATCACACAATGGTTCTTACATTGGTAATTGCAATTGAAAGATTATTACAAACACAGATATTATTGAATGAAGAATTGCACACGTTAATTGCACCATTTTTGAGGCGGTAAGACTGATCAAGGTGAGACAGAGACAAATGTGAATCAGAACCAGCCATTCCACGTGCGGATCTGAGCATTACAAACAGCTGAGTTACAAATAGTACTGGCCCATATTATACTGCACAACTACCTACTACAATAGATATTCATTGTCTTTATAAGGTGTCTGTCTGTCTGTCTTGGTAGTATGCAGACAGAACGAGCACCTGAGACAGCTAAAAATAAAGCCGGGTTAGCCCCTGTAAGAACGAGTCAGACGGGACCCAGGACCTATCAATGATGCATCAGCTGCCTAGACTAGACGCGATAACAGATAACGAAAGCTTATCGCAAGTTCCGTCATCGTCTCAAGGCTCAAGCTATCAAGCTCCCCCCTGTAGGTTGTAGGTTGCCTTGTCTCTTCTCTTCTTCATCACTTTACCTTCCATTCAATCTCGTGTAATTCTTGTCTCTTCTTTCATTCATCCATCATGTAATCATGAGAGATTAATCATCTGTTTTCTTTTCTTTTTGACCAAAACAACACCTGCCATCTCTAGACTCAACTCAACTTGATTCATCATGGCTTCCTCTTCAGCTACTTCTTTGCGCCGAAGCCATGGCTCCTCGGGAGCCTCGTCTCGACATTCGCATCCGCATTCAAACTCCCACTCTCGACACTCAAATTCAAATTCAAATTCAAATTCAAATTCCAACTCGCGATCGCGATCTTTTACACATCAAGATGTAGACCCCAGCGCGCCCTCTATCTCCATCGATACTCTCGTCAACCATCTCCTCGTTGCTAAGCGATCGCTCTCTTCTATGACCCTCGTCCTGCGCGCCCACGAGATCGCAAACGCCGCACGTCAGTCGCACGAAGATGTCGCCATCCTAGCAGCTCAGACGGGCTTTCTGCGAACATCGATTCTCGACCAAGCTGCGATTCTTGTCCGTGTGCGCAGAAGTTTACAAAGTACCTATGATTGGGGAAAGAAGGGCTTTAAGAAGTTGGTCAAGTCGATGGACTTGGTTGATGTTGAGCTGGAACATACCATGGTGATGCTCCGCGAGACAGGAGTTGAAAGCGTGTTTCGACCCAAAGGTGAGGAGAGGCGAAGTCTACTTGACTTTATCGACGAGGGAGGCGTGCATGGTGTACGAGAGGCCATGAAGCAGAGCATCCAGGAACTCCAGGTAAGCTAGCTGAACTTCCATCGCAATCATCTGCTGACTTAGAGGAGGCTATTCAACAGTCTTTTGATGGCGACTTGCTCCGCTTTGACACCGACATTCGCAACCTCAAGAAGATCATCGTCGATACCCCAAGTCTATCACGCGACACCAGCGATGGTAGTAATCCACCAACTGGCGAGCTCCTCGAGAGCTTGGTTGACCATTCGGCCAATATGGCGCAGCTACTGACCTCGCTCACGCATCACTTCGACATGTGCGTCACCGCGATTCGAACTACAGAAGGCGCCGTGGCTCTCGCGCGTCGAAGAGCCGCCGAAGCAACACAATCCCAAGGCAGCGACGGCGTCTCCATCTCAGGCGTCATCGCCGAGCAAGAGTCTAACGTCTCCGACCTCGAACCCAAAACAGCAAAGGACCGAGCTGAGATGCTCAAAGTCGTTGTCCAGGATGCAGGCGAAGTGGATGATGTAGTCCAAGAAATACAAGAGCGCCTCACGGCAATGGAACAGGAATACACAGTGCTCCAGGAGCAGCACAACAACTCAAAGCAAGCCTACGCAGGCATGCTAGAAGCATACGCCGTTCTGGGCGATATCGGCGATCGTCTCGCAGACTACCTCGCAGCCGAAGGCGACTTCAAATCCCGATGGGACATGGAAAAAGAAGGCGTATACACCAAACTACAAGAAATGCAACAACTCAAAGAATTCTACGAGCGCTACGCAAGCGCCTACGACACTCTCATCCTTGAAGTCGAGCGCCGTCGCGCCGTGGAAGATCGCGTACGGAGTATCTGGCGCAAAGCACAAGAAAATGTCGACAAGCTCCTCGAGGGCGACCGCGTATCCCGTGAGACATTCCGTCAGGATGTAGGGGAGTTTCTACCGACAGATCTTTGGGCTGGTATGCAGGGATCTGCGAAGAAGTGGGCAGTTGTACCTGTTGACGAGGAGGAGGCTGATGTCGGCGAGGGTCCGGCGCTGAGGAAGAGTGTTGTTGAGGCTGCGAAGGAGAGGTTGGGGAGGGTTGGAGAGGCGAGACGGTGAGTAGTGCGGAGGAACTAGAGATATCACACATCTCACAGACTGACGGTAGTGATGTACGGTACAAGTATTTTTGGTGTTGGGGATATCAGGCGTTTTGGGTAACATGGGATATGTAGGATTGATCGGCTATGTCTTTGGTGTAAATTTTACTCTTTTGCGGTCTTATACTGCA
This sequence comes from Fusarium abutilonis, assembly GCA_021655885.1. Lineage (NCBI taxonomy): Eukaryota > Fungi > Ascomycota > Sordariomycetes > Hypocreales > Nectriaceae > Fusarium > Fusarium abutilonis. Next base: position 29,334 of record JAJJWN010000392.1, read on the forward strand.
ATGCTAGGACATCGTCTTTGATCGTACATCGAGCATATTCTGATCCCGGAATTCGGTTTGATGGAGCAGAGATGCCACACATGTATATTAAACTTGATACACTCTCCCCTTAAACCCGCTTCTTGGATGGCGAAATGATGTTCAGTGAAGCGAGTCGAATAGTACCAATTGGGACAAAATATTATTAATTAATAGTGCATTCTACAGAGCAATATTCATAGCAAAGGCAAGAGCCGTCGCCTTAAACCCGCAAAGCTATTCCTCCATATCTAACGACAATCACAATTCCCTGTATCCTTCATAGTATCATTTAGACAAGCCTCAGTCCAAAGCATCGTAGCTTAGCGATCACGAATGACCTGCTGCACCTTGGGATACACCCTGATCATCTCATTATACAGCTCTGGGTGGTCGCGCCACATGACCTGAGGATCCCAGCCGGCGGCGACAAAGATAGTGTCGACGCCGCTCGAGATGGGCGTGGTGAAGACGTTTGCGATCTGAAAGCCGATGAGGAAGGAAAAGGCCACGACGACGGGGGTAAATTGGCCCTCGTTGTTATAGGCGGGGTCGGTGAAGAAGAGGTAGAGGTATGCGAGGAGAGCACAGGCGTATGCGATGAAGAGGGCGCCGAATGAAAGGACGGGTCCGATGAGGCAGTCCTACAATGATTAGCAACGTCACGAACAGGCATGTTAGAGTAACTTACATTGATCAGAGCATCAATTCCGCGGTCCTTGATCATCTTCCACGTATCCTTTGCAGCCGGAAAATAGGCCTTGCCATAGAGGGCAATGTGGCAGAAGGCATAGCGGTTGAGGAACTCGACAGCCCACTCCAGGAGACCCAGCAAGCAACTGATGCAGCAGAACAGAGCGTATCCGACAATACTTCCATCCGCAGCTTCCTGGTTGCGAGCAGCGTTGCAGAGTTGACGCAGGAATTGGACAATGGCAACCAACAAGCTACCAAGACTGATAGAGCCAAAGCTGTACGTCAAGGCTCGCTTGGCAGAAGCGCGAGTGGCGTCCTTGGGGAAGTTGTGAGGGTTAAAGTACCAGGAGCCGTAGACCCCAGCAATCGTCGTGTGGATGGTGTTCTTTAGCCACTCGGAAAACCAGTACATAGCAAAGGTGATGAAGACGATAAGGCCAATCACCTTGCCTTGTCCGCAGCCACCATCAACACAAGAAGGGTTGTTCTGGGAGGGCTGGTACTTGACATAAATTGCGACAAGAGTGATGGCGAACCAAGCAGAGAAAGCCGTGGCAATGAGACCTCCGATGAAGCTGGTGAGATAAACATGGCCGTACTTTTTGCTCACGTCGATGGTGGTTCGAAGCATAAGAGCCGAAAAGGGAATTCGCGAAATCCAGGTCCAGAAGCAAAAGGCCATGAACAGACCAAAGATGAGGAAGACAATTCCAGCAGACCAGTACCTACGCCAGAGGTAGAAGATGGCCGTTCCAAGTGCCCAGCATACATTGAGAATACCCGTCACCCAGATAAACTGCTTGGGAAAGAGTCGCGCGAGCCAGACGTATGCATATGACAAAACAAATGCAACGACTAGTACAAACATGAAAAGAATGATCGTACTCGTGTTGAGAGAAAAGTTGTTGGGGTTATTGTAGATTCCAGAGCCAGCGTTACCACGGTTAGCGGTATAGCCTTGGAGAGAGATAGCAGAGACGACGACAAAACCGATGAAGACGCAAATCAGGAGAATGCCGGCCCATAGATCGTTGTATTTTGGTTTTGGTATCTTGAACTGCTCTTCGAAAGAGCCCTTTTCGTTGCCATTGTAGCCTTGAGCGGGCATGTAGCCGTTGCCATTCTGAGGAGGTCCTTGCTGGTATGGCTGCTGCGGCGGCGGTTGATACTGCTGATGCGTCGCAGGAGGCGGTTGAGGCTGATATTGTTGTTGATAACCGCCATTGGAGTAAGGCTGCTGTTGGTTGGGATTGTAGTAGCTGTCGGATTCGCCCATGATGGCGACGACTCGATGGAGTTATCGCAAAGGTAGCTGTGGATGTATGGATAGATAGATGAATGATCAGCGCAGGGATGTCGAGTATTGATGCCAATGCAAGTCCAAGCAATCTTCCACAACTGGTATTGAGATGAAGTAGATGGAAGAATTCAAGTCAAGGACGGCCCATAGGTAGGAATGATGAATACGTGGTTGCACATATAACATTGGCAAGCGGGGGGCCTTCCATTTTGATTGCTCCTGCCGTGTCTTCAAAGACATAAAGACATCACAACCTTGACCAGACTTGATGAGGTCATTGAGGCGCCGTCTTAATTAACGTAAACGATATTCAGCTTAGAGTAGCTATCACAGCCAATCAGATTTGACAAACACGGAAAGGTCCCTGCAATTTCAGGGCTTCAGCAGCTGAAATAGTACGCTGGACTATTCCGGCCGAGAGCTAAGAGCCGCTAGAGGCTTGTCCAATGCCGACCTGCCGAGTGCCAACATCATGATGGTCATGATACCGTAAAGAGCACATTGGTCTGCGTAAACTTAACCTGATAGAGTAATTATCTTCTGGTTTTACAGTCTGTGTGGCTTTTACGGATACCTTACTGGCTGCTCTTTAGTGTGCTCCACCTTTTTGTCTGAAATCGCCGAGGGAAGATGGTGCTTCAATAGGTTCTTGGCTTTTTCTTGGGGATGATGATAAGACACTTGGCCCTTTTGAATGACGATGCTCTTGTTTAACGAAGAGACACAACAATAGGTAATTCGAAGCGGTGTCTGCCCTGCCACAAATGCAAGCTCGGCTAACAAACAAAGCTCAATACGTGCTGTACCTGGCATTTAGCCGCACCAACACGGGCATATAGACGACGCAATGATGGTCTTGCGACGATGACTTCACCCTTTTCTCAGCAGAAATGGTTGTAGATGCAACCGTTTACGTGTGTTCACGATGAACGCGTGAGCTAGGTAGAAATTCGGGAATAGCGACGGCGGTTTCCGCTCGAGCTGGATTATTGCCGACTACCAGGCTTATTGGCAAAGACGAGCGACGAATTTCGCAATCATCTAGACTCATAGAGCGCATCAATCAGTGTTGGTTCTCTCACCATGCGGCGGTGATGGGCTGTCATTTCTGAGACTGTCCGCCGCTATGTGCTTGGCTGAGAACCACGAGTGGTGTGAGATTGAGGCTCTGGTGCCATCGGTTGTGCCGTCTGACAACACTCAACAATACAAGGCAAGGATTTGACGCTCAAAATTTGCAGTAAAACCAGCAACTGTCGTAAAGAGGAAACTGTCGAGGTTAAATAAGGCTCTGCACGAGTACGGCACCGAGTGAACACGGGTCAGGTCAGGTCAGTTCATGCGGGTAAATCTACCCGATCTACTATTGCTATCGCGATCCTGAGCGGAAAGACGTGAGCTAAGCGGTAGAGCTCAAGATATTACACAACTTGATCGTGAAAGAGTTAGTCACCAGACGGTAGGTCGGTGGGACGAAGCGAAATTGTCGAACCACGGAGATAGCGCGGGCGCAGAATTGCCTGCCATGGCAACTGGTAATGCAGTGGACAACACGCGACAGAGTGGTGATGGTTTGGATGTGAGTGCATTTATCTATGAGATTGAGCCAGGCATTGAATGGGTTATATGGCTGATATCCGATTGAAGACAGGTGAGAAGGAGCCATTGAAGCAATTCTGAAGCTTCGCCATGGCACTTTTGAGTCTCATGGGTCAACCTTGATGCCATCCGGCCCGGTGTGCCAACCACACCTGGTCCTGTTGCTGGAAGAGGCTCGTTGACAACCCCAGATATCCTCCAAGCGGAGTTGAAAGTACATAATGGAAACAGAAAAGACCAATGTTTGACCTTGAAAAGCCCTAGGTTCTCCTCAAGTCTCTTGACGCCATAGTATATGCTTATTTCGTCATCTCATAAATGTACGTAACTGCAACGATAGCAGAGATGAATCGCCGGGGACCTTTTAACAACGACCCAGCCAGATCCATAAGTTTAAGCAAGCACGTCTCTTTTTTGATCCGGGTGCCTCCGGTATGGAGCTGAATTATCTATGACTAGACTTGAAGAGTCACGGACCGGACCGTATATGAGAGATCCATACCTCGGAGATGGGAGGTTGACATCGGCAGAAGTAAAGGGTAGTTAGTTAAAGAGCCTCTTCTTAGCTTGGCACACTGCGCCGACATGTTCCGAGAGAAGATCATCTTTCAACATGAGTCAGGCCATTCATTTATCAAGAGTTGGAAGCTGCATGGAATAAATCGAAGCTGGCATGGGATTTGGATCGGATCGCGTGGCTTACATGCAGCATCAAGCCACCTTATGCAAAATTCTTTTCACTTTTTTTTCCTCAGTGAATAATCTGATTGGTTTATCTCCAGCTCTTGCAGCGGACAAGCCGTAAGCAGGGATTATAGTGGCGCTACAGCTCGGCCCCTGGCGCTGATTTTTCTTGCTACAGTGAAGATCCCTGCCCGTCCGCTGCGTGATAGGTAAGACGTTGGCGTGGCGGCCGAGAACCAAACCCAAATCGGCAACGAGCCGAATAACACCATCACATCTCGCGATATCTGCAAGTATAACGTCGAATGTCTAGGTATTTGGTATTGAGAGTGATATAACCAAAATACATTAAAAAAAAAAAGATCAAAAAGGCAGCTGGGAGAACGGGTAATGGCAATGATAGGGTAGGGATCATCACCAGCATCGCCGTAGACTTACAGCAAACAGACAATCCAATCCGATATGATACCGTAGAGCAGGTGTGATCAACGGGGGCAAAAAAGCACCTCAGAAAATCTTTGACAGGAACCACTCACACTACGAATCATAGCTTTTCTAGTCCGATATCGACGATAGAGCACAATTTTTTTGCGCAATGGGCCCATTCTCGGTGACTCGTCCCTTGACCTTTAATTTTTTTACATAACAGACTCATTTCCAACCCACTTGGGCCCTCTCTTCATCTCTCACTCACTTCCCATCCTCACTCGGTTTCTCGTATCGGGGTTTCTGGTCCTTTTATAATTTTTGCGTTTGTTCATCTTTGTGTTGAAAAAGAAACGTATGCTTTGTTGCTGAGCATACATATCACATCATCCTCGGACCGATTATACCATACTCCTCAGTATAACCTCACAAACAGCAAAAATGCTCGTCGATTCTTCGGCTGACGAAAAGTCGCCGCGCGTGAGCAATGAGAAGAAGGCCAATGGAGCAAAGGAGGATGTCGAGGCGGGCGAGGCTGGCCTTGACAGGGCCATGAGCTCTCGTCACCTGCAGTTCATCGCTATCGGTGGTACTATTGGAACAGGTCTCTTCCTCGGTATCGGTCCAGCTCTTGTCAAGGCCGGTCCTGTGTCTCTGCTTATTGCTTTCATATTCATGGGCTCTATTGTCTACTCTGTCATGGTCAGCTTGGGAGAGATGGCCGCGTACATCCCCATCACCGGTTCTTTCACCTCGTATGCTGCCCGCTTCGTCGATCCCACTTTGGGCTTTGCTATGGGTTGGCTGTATTGGTTTAGTTGGTCAATCACCTTTGCGCTCGAACTCGTCGCTGCTGGAATTATCATCCAGTATTGGGACCAGAGTCTTAGCCTCGCCATCTTCATCTCCATCTTCTGGTTTGTGTTTACCGCATCCAACTTCCTCCCTGTCCGTATCTTCGCCGAGTTCGAGATGTGGTTTTCCATGATAAAGGTTGTCACCATCGTCGGCTTCATCATCTTCTCCATCTGCGTCAACGCTGGTGTCGGTGATGAGGGTTATATCGGCTTCAAGTACTGGGAGGACCCCGGTGTCTTCAACAGTTACATGGTTGACGGTTCTGTGGGCAAGTTTGTCGGCTTCTGGAGTGTGCTCGTCACTGCTGGTTTCTCTTTCCAGGGAACAGAACTCGTCGGTGTTGGCGCTGGTGAGACGGCCAACCCTCGCAAGGCTATTCCTCAGGCTATCCGTTGGACCTTCTGGAGCATCTTCAGCCTCTTCATCGCCACCGTCTTCTTCGTCGGCCTCAATGTGCCCTACACCGATACCAACCTTGATAGCGGCGAGACCAATGCCTCGGCCTCGCCCTTGGTTGTCGTCGCTACCCGCGCTGGCATCCAGGTCCTCCCCCACATCATCAACGCTGTCCTGCTGAGCGCCATTCTCTCAGCCGCCAACTCAAACGTCTACTCCAGCAGCCGTATCATGGTCGCCCTCGCTGAGGACGGTCTTGCTCCTGCTTTCATGAAGCGCACGAACAGGCACGGCATCCCCTACTTTGCTGTCGGCGCTTGCTCCATCATGGGTCTCATTGCCTTCATCAACATGTCGGCGGACGGTGAGACGGTCTTCAACTGGCTGCTCAACATCACTTCCACCTCGTGCTTCATCACCTGGATCCTCATCAACGCTTGCCACATCCGCTTCCAGAAGATCATGCGCGCCCAGGGCATCGAGCGCTCGGAGCTGCCCTACCTTGCACCCCTCCAGCCCTGGCTGTCCTACTACGGCGCCTTCTTCGTCTCCCTCATCACCCTCACCTGCGGGTTCACCGTCTTCATCGAGTGGAACACGGGCGACTTCTTCTCCAACTACATCAGCTTGATGCTTTTTGTCATCCTCTATGTCGGCCACAAGCTCATCTGCCGCACCAAGGTTGTGCCATTGACCGAGGTTGATCTGAGCAAGGGACGAGAGGAGGTGATGTAGATCGGATTGGTGTTTTTGTAAAAGTAGCAAAAGTTTTGTATCGTTTTTTTTTTGGCGTATAGTAATAGATGTAATAAGACGTGATACCCTGAATATCTTTGATCTAAAAGGCGTGTGAAGTCGTTCGTTCGTTCGTGAAGATGGAATTCCACCTGGTACCAAGAAGAAGAGACTGGCAAGATCCAGGGGGCTATGGGACATTTTATTATCTGCCATCACCTCATCTCGGCCTACACTGAATTTGTTTTACGTCAACGACGGGCCTGCCGCGGCCTCGTTTGCCACGGATTAGGCTGTTTTCCCGTAAAAGCTGCAAATTATTTGGTAATTAGTTTGCTGGAAAACATGTCACGACAGAAACGAAGGTACAGGATATGTGGATCTTGTAATAAAAGCACGCGATTTGTTTGGCCAGATGCTTGTCAAGCGATCAAAGGGCGTTTTTGACAGACATGGCGGTGGACAACGTTCACTTTATGATTTCTTATGTAATTTTAAGGATGCATAAGTACGCTTGAACTATTCTGGTTCAATTACTAGGTAGTTGAGTGCTTTGGCCTGATAAAGGGCGTTTTTGACATGGTGCTTTTTACTACTTTGGGTCTTGTGAATGACAAGGTGTTTGGGAAACAAGCATTCCTCGGCTCCTCGACTTCGGACGCCTAGTGGTTTTTTCCATAAAGCCTCTGGTGATACTCTATACTCTCTTTTTAATGAGCATTCCCGGCAATAATACGTTCTAGTTACGGATACTACTGCATGACATGGCCCTTGTTGACAGGCATTGGTCTTGTTCGCTTAGCGGATAAGGGGTACAGTTGTTGTAACTTTCCGTAGCATTTTAGATACATGCAAACATTGGTATTTCATGCGTCTTGTAGCTTGAATGGCTCTCCTTCAGCCTTGTTGTGAGTGGTTAATTATTATCGGTTGTCTTAATAGTCATGGGATCTTGGACGAAGCTGTGGGGCTTAAGACTGAAGTGTCTGAGGGAATCAGGACGGCTCGTCGATGGCAAACACGGGGCAATTGTTTCTTTTCAGATTCCATTGGAGACGTTCTCTTAAACTAATCATGCTAAGTCGTTCATTATTAGTCACCAAAGGAAGTGAAGCAAACGATGGTATCCCTTTGAGCGGCACAAGCCTCCACTGTAATTGCGACCGGGAGGTTAGATCCTTTGGAGTATTTAATCTGCCAGCACTTATGTTTATTATACCCAAAGCTGTATTGGAGTAAAAGATGAGCTGGTATAACTGGGTGTCCTGCTCGGGATAAAAAAGGCCAGGACAGATTGACTGGCTTTTTTAAGCCCCTTAGTAGATATTACCTATTTTTCTAGCACTTCAGATAAAAGATACATACTATCTCTAGGTAGATGTTAAGTTAGTTATTAATAGGCTTCCTTACTAGAATATTTTTAGATATTCTCGTCTTAATGGTCAATCATACTGTTTCTGTCTTTGAACGGCTAAGTGAATTATTAACGAAGGCACAGGCTTTGGCTTACGAAACCAAGAATACGATTGGTCTCGATCAACTCCGCGTGAATTAAAGTTACTGACGTCGATTCGCCAAGCCTAGACTTCTGTATCCAATCCAAGATGGATGGGACACCCCACGCTCAAGTTACATCCCACCTCCTGAACCACTTCTCTCTGGCTTGCGAGTGCCGATAGAAATGGCATTTATCAAGGCACTCGCGTAACAAGAACGTGTCTGCAACTGGAATGTTCTCATACCATGTGCCTGTTTCGGGGCACCGCGGAAATCCCACATGTCTTGGGATCAAACAAGCTCATGAGGAAGGGCATGATTCGTCAACACTCCAAGAAACAGACTCCCCGAGTGTCATGCACGAAGATAAAAAGGGTAATGCTCGACGGTGGCGGCGATGGTCCGAGCCCATCAGCTTCGGGTCGTCGGCGCCAATCAGAGTGAAGGATGGCGGAGGGAATCGCGATGAGATGGGGGTTTTTTGCTTTGTTTTGGGGTTTAAAACAGAACAAAAGGTTGGCGAAGTTGGTAGTGAGGTTGGCGGTTCAGTCAGCTAAAAAGGAAAAGACTACGTGGCATTTGGTGATGTAGATGTGAAGATGGAAGGGAAAACATCGTGTCGTTGTCTGCCCTGCGAGATCCGAAGAATAGCGGGCTCGCGTGATAGAGAACCGAAATAGTCACAAACTTAATCCCGCAATCGACATTGTGGATGTCAGTGTGCATGGTTAAAGGGCCATCGGGGAGACTGGACGGCTGGGATTAGCACATTATGCATGATGCCAGCGTGTGAGAACGGGTTATTATGAACTCATTACTAAATCCACACACTCTTTGTTAAAAAAAAGCAGTCAAAACATATTCTTAAAAAACTCTAAAATTAGATAGGCGTTCTACGAGACATTCAAGACACTTTAATATCATAACTACATATCAAACTAATGTGACGGGGACTTTAAAAAAGTCTGTTTATGAGTTACCTACCCTACTACCCCAAACAGGGACAGAGAGAGAAAGTTTCTAGCACGTGAAAGTGGCCCAGCTGAGTGGTTGAGATTTTGTGTTTCGTTGGTCAATTGACAGGGATGAAAGGCATTGAGGATTACAGTTTGGTACTAAGGTATGGCAATTCAAGGAAGTATTCCAAAGACGAGGAAATGATAGAATTGACCAAGCAGCAGAAGAACAACAAGAAGAAAATACTCTCGTTACCCCCTCTAAAATGTTCTGCCTCCTCCAGAACCAAAAATGGAGTCTCTAGTCTCTAGAGAGTTGCCCCTCTACCC
>JAJJWN010000393.1:0-44218 GCA_021655885.1 Fusarium abutilonis
TTTTAATAATAGCGGTTATTAGGGTTTATAATAACTATTTATACGGTTTAAGTATTATAAGTATTATAAATACTTAATATAAGAGGAATAGCTATTATAATAGCTAAAGAATATTTAGGTTATATAGCTAAAAGTATATTCTAATTTATTATATTAATATTAGTAGCTATATATTATTTATTATATAAGAGGAAGTATAAGTTATATTATATCTATTATGAGATATATTATATAGCTAGAAATATAGTAAATTAGTATTATAAATAGCCTCATAACACATACTCACTTACATAGGTTAAGCTTACATGATGATATCTTAGAGGCACAGCCGGCTGTGCCCGTACGGGCACGTGATATTAAAGGCACAGCCGGCTGTGCCTCTATGACTCGCCCAGTACGAGGCCTGTATGACAAACTTCATCCTTATGAATCCATAGAATTGTAATGGTTCAAGGTGACGTGTAAACTCTATGGCTAACAAGGCTTGAAACAGAATAGTACAGGCATAGATTAATATGCTAGCGGAGAGGTAGCCGTTTTCTGACAGGAAGGAGTTGATTGCGATTCAGCTTCTGAAGGATGGCTTTCAGCTGAAACTCCGTTTGAGATCATAACGGTACTGCCAAACGGTGGGTGAGCGTTGTGTCATCCTCTACGTCATACTGTAGTAAATCCTGTATCTCCGTTCGTGGTCTAGACTCAAATCTATAAGGGCGAAGCAGGTCAGGCTGAGCAATTTCAACGCAAAGATATAACTTTAAATAAATCAAGTCATTATGTCTGGACGAGGTTGATCGCGATCGTTCTAGACTCTCGGCTGCTTTTTAAGCGGAGGTTGGCAGAAAGATGGCATTTCGCAAAAAGGCGGAGGTTTGTCTTTGCGCCGCGTTCATGAGAAGATGATATATGCGGACCAGTGACGTTAACAACGGCGCCACGCGGGTTTCTGGTTGGACAAAGAACAGAAAGAAACACAAACTGCTGCACACGCCTCCCCTGTCGTTTTTTTTCTTTGTAGGTGGACCCTGACGCTTCAATGACGATGGAGAATTCAGGGGGAGGACGGAGACGGTGACAGCTTCGAGAGGGGACGGTTGATCATTACGGACAAGGGCAAAATGATGGCATCCCGAGGCTCAATTGAACCTTATTGCCATGTGGAGTAGTTTTCGCAGAAAAGCTAGAGATAATTACGAGAGGACATAGGAACAATAGAAGTTTCAATAATACTAGATCCTAGGGTATTTGGGGTCATCCGTCTCTCTACCAAGTTCGATGTCTGCATATCTGCTGAAACTAGATACTCTAGTACTACTTGCCTCATGGCTGTAAGAACTTTGGTCAACCAAATCTAATTATGTCTTTATTTCTACCTATTGAAGCTTGATAAATCATCTCGTAACAAAACCTCCTTCCGCCGCCGGAAGAGCCATTCAATAGACCAACCAGAGAAACTGATCAGCCTAATGATCGCCAAGGGGTCTTTGCTTAGTTGCACGGTTGACTCTATTTAAGAGGTTTGAAAACGAGAGAGACATACGCGACTCCGGTCTGGTCTTTAGGAGGGAGGGATATTTCCGTTCAATAAGAATGTATCATCTGTAGGTTGCTTGGATGATCTTTACTACACACGACATCCCTAGCCCCAACGACCGTCCTCACCGGGAACCATTCTGCAACATGTCTATCTTTGCTGCACACCACCCACCACCATCTCAACCCTTTTATTCCAAACATGCCATCATGAGATATGGTTGGTGTCGGTCTGGCAATAACACGAGAGAAAGAACGGATTGAATTTTACATATTATGCACTTTGACGTGCCGTTGCAGCCATGATCGACGTTTGGTGACCACCTACAACGAACAGACGAGCCCCAAAAAAGCTTAGGTTTAATACATACATACAGTAGTGAGAGTCAAGAAGGCTGTATTGGGGGCTCAGATTTTGCGACCTTTCTTTTTTCTTTTCACACATCATTTTTTAGAGTTTGAGGGTTTCAGGAGAGTACCTTAGGTACAGGTCCCTTCTTGCATTCCGCCCTGGTATGCATAGTCGTATTGACAAATTTTGGGAAAATCTGGCGATGACTTCCATCAATCGGGTATAATCGAATGATTCTGCCAACCTCCAGGTTTCTAGGCCACCTCACCATCCCAGCAGCGCACTGGCACTGCATTGCATTTCAGATGCTTGTCTGTAATCAATCCTAATCCTCGTCTCGTCTCCCCACGCGAAAAAAGCGATCCACCTGCCCACGTACCTCATTCTCACTCCCACGCTGACACAGTCTCGGCTAAGTATAGGATGAAATACGGTAGTAAGGATACGGTACGGTCGGAGTAACGTAAGCTCCTTGGGCTTTGACAGTCATACAAGCAACCGTTTTATGGTTCATCCTTGTCCTCCGTGGATTAGGTACCATTATCACGCTCTATTATCTTTTTCTCAGCTCTTTCTATACTCGTATCTGATTATTAAAGTATTATAAAAAAGAATAAGATATATGAATAATGAATGGCAAATTCTCAATCTACTTACCCATTTCGTTGCTGAATGCATCTCCTCATCAATTTTCTTCTTTCTCTTCTCCACCCCACGTCATCACTGTCAGACACCGCCGTTGCCATCCCACTAGACCGACCCGACGGTAACGGCGTTTTTTAAGCCGTGCCCCCATCTCATCCCATCGTATTGCCACCGTTCATCGCCATCTAACTCCCGTCGCCTTTTGCAATACGGTACTTCTATTATGCTGTTTTCTTACTCTACCCTCTATGTATCTCATCTCTACACCCAACTGAGTTACCTCCTCGAGATAGACTAGCTAACTAGGCACGACGGAGACCCTGAGGTAACTCGGCGTCATAGTCTATTACTGTATGGTATCCGGCACCATTCCCCTTCTCCTCCCACCATCTCGTCACGTCAGGACCCTTCGAATTCGGCCACCGTCTGAATCTAGTGCCTTTGCTCTCTAAAATTTAGGACATCACCCCCCTGACCCCTACCAAGTAAACGCCCCCTTCTTGGCTTGTTTCCAAGTCTTTCAGGGATTCAAGACCCCACCATCCGCCCGCTTCTTGCTTCTTGACCTTCGATTCTCCTCTCTATCTGCATTCTTAATCTACCGATCACTCACCCTCTTGGTCCCAAGGTTTCTCGTCCCGAGACCCTGACCTGACCTGACCTGAAGCTGAAGCTCTACTTTGCTATTGCTTCAAATAACCGCCTCTTTCACTACCAACGTTCAACTAATTCTCGGCTTGTTCACCATGGCTTTATGAGCCTCGCTCTCAGCCTTCCCTCAACCCCCTGCGTCTCTAGAGATGACGTCGACTACCCCGATCACCGCCTTCGCTATGCATGATTCGAGGACTGGCGACCGAACGCCTTTGCATTATACTATGAAGACTCCTGCACGACACTCTCCTGCTGGGCAGCCTCACTCTAATAACATCTCCCATTCTCGTTCAAATTCGTACAATATCAACCACCCCCACTCCCATCCTCACTCTCAGACCCTTCGCCCAACTAAACAGCAAAAGTCTTCGACTCCTCTTGCGTCTCCCCGGATGCCGTACTCGGTCGGCCAGAACCATCCACCGCCAAAGCTCTCGCCCCGTGTCGTCTCCGATAATAGATCACCTAGTCCCAACTATTTTGGTCTCATTGTCGAGTCAGCCAATGAGAGGGAAGGCTCCTCGTCAGGACTCCCTAATGATACCTGGAGCCCATCATCATCCATCAAGTCATTCCAGGCCGCTATTCCAAAGCAGGTTCCTCTAGATGCCAATCCCGATTTTGAAGCTTTCAGGAGGCAGGCAGACCTAAACCGGGGCAAGTCTTTTGCCCTCTCAACAAGTCACTACGCCCAACCGTCAGTGACATCCAGTAGCGTTGCACCTGCGCGCCCTCGACCTCCGCGATGGCATACGCATGGGAGCGATACTGGCGGAGTATCTCCCTTTGCTCGCGGTCTGAGCTCTGCCAATGTCCGACCGGCTAGCCGAATGGATGTCGATCAGGACAGCTTACAGGATTCAGCCTACGTTTCTTCAGACTCAAAGCGTAATTCCGAAACCTCTCTCAACAACCATGGTCCCGCCCTTCATATCACACGATTCGAGTCTCCCTTACCAATGGATCCTCCTCAACAACGTACTAGTTTGACCCGGTCTGAAGATCGTGATCCTCGACTGTCTGTAATGGAACATCGTCCTGAGCCGCCTGATGCTCGAGATATTAGACGTTCTGCTACTGTACCAGCATCACTAGAGCCTGGACAACCTCGCATGATTACTGGTCAGCAACTACGGGACACGCTCCAGAGCGTGAGCCAGGATCGGCTACTCATCCTTGACCTTCGTTCTTCTCAGAACTATGCCCAGTCTAGAATCCAAGGTGCCCTCAACCTTTGCATTCCCACCACCCTTCTCAAACGAGCTACCTTCAATATCCAAAAGCTTAAGCAGACTTTCCAGTCCAGTTCTGACTCGGACAAATTCTCCAAGTGGCAAGAGACGGATTGTGTCATTGTTTACGACGCACACGCATCTGATAAGAAAGATGCCATCACCGCCCAAAACATGATCAAGAAGTTCACTAATGAGGGTTACTCGGGCGATACTTGTATTTTAAAGGGCGGTTTCAACTCTTTCCAAGCAAATTTCCCAGACTTTATCGACTACCAGTCAGCAACTGGCTCTCCTGGAAAGCCTGGTCCTGGTCATGGAGGCATTGCGCCTGTCATTGGAGGGGTCTCGCTCCCAAATGCCAGCAACGATGTCAACCCATTCTTCTCCAACATTCGACAGAATATGGACCTTGCAGATGGTGTAGGCCAACTGGATGTTTCGCGGCCTTCTGCTTTGGATTCACCCTCTTTGCCTAGCTGGCTTCGAGAGGCAGCCGCTAAGCCTGATCACGGAAAGAATGTCTCAAAAAAGTTCTTGAATATTGAAGTCGATGAGCAGTCTCGAATGAAGGCGGCATACGCGGCTTTCAATCCACACAGCCAGGAAAAGCGTAGCCAGGTACAGCTCTGTGGTGTTGAGAAGGGAGTAAAGAACAGATACAAAGATATCTTGCCCTTTGAGCATGCTCGAGTCAAGTTGCAGGAGAAGCCTGAAGGTTCATGCGATTACATCAATGCCAGCCATCTTAAGGCGTCTCGAAGTAATAAGCGTTACATTGCTACCCAGGGCCCGCTTCCCGCCACATTTGAGGTATGTCCGCCTTTTGACCAGTGTGCGAGCTTGACTAATTTCTGTAGGACTTTTGGTCTGTTATCTGGCAGCAGGATGTCCGTGTAGTCGTTATGTTGACTGCCGAGTCCGAGGGAGGTCAACTTAAGTGTCATCCTTATTGGAAGGGCCGGGACTTTGGGGCCATTAGACTCAAACTTCTTTCCGAGAAGAAGATTTCTCTGGATATTGATAAGCACAGATCCGACTCGCACCATACGCCATCCGTCTCCACCAGTGATCAGGGAAGGAAACGCGCAAACACAACGACCACACTAGAGTCTGCGACTCCGACGCCAAAGTCAGCTCAAGCCGCTCCAACGGAAACCCCCTATGTGATTGTTCGCAAGTTTGCACTCTCACATACCGCCCATCCGTTCGCACCGATTCGAGAGATCACGCACCTGCATTTCCCATCTTGGCCCGATTTTGGCACCCCGGCACAACCCTCCCACTTGTTGGCGCTGGTTGAGCTAGCCAACGTTATGCAGCGTTCTGCTCTGCCAGTTGAAACGAATTCAGTGGTGGGATCTAAGTTCTCGCCGACAGAACCGCCTCCCATTACTTGGTACGATGAACCTGAAGCCGACTCTCGCGCGAGACCCATGCTGGTGCACTGTTCTGCTGGATGTGGCCGTACTGGAACATTCTGCACGGTCGACAGTGTGATTGACATGTTGAAGCGTCAGCGACAGGTAAAGATGGAATCTTTGCGATCTCGCGACCATGAAGGAGATGTTTCCATGGGCGAAAACACGGATATGTCACCCCGATCTACGAAGCACTTCAACTTTTACACCCCAGGCCAGAGATCAAATATGGAAAGAAAAGCAGCTCGGGGAGGCGCAAATATCGACACGGAGTGGGTAAACGACGATAGTGTGGATCTGATTCAGAAGACAGTGGAGGATTTCCGAGAACAGAGACTAAGCATGGTGCAAAGTCTAAGGCAATATGTTCTCTGTTACGAGACGGTGCTCGAATGGGTAACGAGGATGAATGAGCGAGCGTCAAACGCTCCGAATGGAAGACTGCGGAGTGAGAGCCTTCACCACTAAAGCAGGATGCATTATGACTTAGTAACGGGATTACGGAGCACAATTGCATAGGTACATGAGGTAATTCAACAAACAGGAATGGGTAGTACAGGCGTTTACTGATTCAGCTGCGTATGATTCTTACATGGCAACCCGCAAGGAGGCTAGCACATGTAGCATGCGATGCTTACGAAAGGGATATTATAAAAAATGACGTTAGGGGTCTTTGGGCTGATACTTACTATGAGTGGGATGGGTTCTTATGGTTTCTGTATAGTAGAACAAAACGGACGACAGGGGTGAGGGGGATTATTGGAAACATGGGACTGGCATAGTAGGATCGATGAAAGGCTACACTTGCGTCCGCGCTTATTCTGAATGTATTTATTGTCGATATTGTGACTGGACTTGTGATATTCGATACTCAGCTGAAAAAGGGGCAGGTTGTAGCCGAAGATGGATCAAGTCAAAGCTTCACAATGCAATGCAATGCAATGCGCCATCTTGGCTGATGAGAGCGTCATGAGAAGGGGGAGCACGTGTGATGACGTCGCATCGAATTAAATGCATGAATCAGATCTGGGGGGCTTTGTTTGAACCAAAGATAGAAACGACATGGTTGGGGTATGAGACGAGCATGACCGGGGAGAGAGGGCCTCGTTTCACAGCCTTGAGACGGCAGATAGAACGAATGAAGTTATTAGGGGACTCTGGAGTGATTGATAATCTGTGGAGAAATACTTCTGGCGGGTTCTTCCACTGAAGTAGTCCCCCCTCCCCTCAGACCAGGCAGACCCCTCCAGTGGAGGGATCCCGAGGCGCCAAAGTTTTACAAGCTAGACATGTTCCAAGGAAAAGGATTCATTAAGAGTATAGCATGGGGTCAATTTGAAGTGAGGTACGGGGTACCTCATGTACAAAAGCGTCCATACCAGAAACTGGAACCTTCCTTTTGGTTTATCAGGCACCCCCACTTTGTGTACTATGTATCCTTTTAAGGCAGTTGCATTGGGTTGTGCTTTCCCTTCCGTCGTCAACAGCGTCGCAAGCAGTGGAAAGAGCGGCAAGCCACCAACTGCAAGTCTAGTCGCACCTACCCAACGATAACGATTTACAGTTACTTGCCTTGGTTGGGTTGGTCCCCGCCTTCATCTGGCATCCATCATCTATCTATCTATAATTCTTTCTTCTTTCATCCAACCTCACTCACTCGCTCGCTTCCACCCCTTCTTGTTCTATTCCCCCGCCAGGCTATTGCCTTTCTATAAGACGAGTTGTACAATACTTTTAATATTCTACGCACGCCAACAATCGTCTCTATTGTACCCTCCTTGTCTTCTGATTCATTCATTGGGGCTTGTTGCGCCGCCCTTCATTTCTCCCATTGTTTGGTGCGAGGGCTCGTTTAACGGCCGCGAGGCTCCCTCCCCTGTTTTAGCCTTTGGTGCTGATTCAGAACCACCACCCACGGATCCCACTGCGCCACCAGAGTTACCTTGAACCGGCCTCCCCTTTGGGTGCCGATAACAGAACGAATCTCCCACCTTCGGATCGCCTTTACCTCTATCGTTAAACCGCTACTTCGTAGCTTCACAACATAATCGCTTCACGGTGGCCATGTCACAGCTTCCATCAGCCGCCGACACGATGCGCCGCCTCTCCCACGACTTAACGGAGCCGTCGCGCAACATCGAAGAATCAAACGGAGCACCCTCCGACGAAGATATGGCAGATGGCCTTGACCTCTCCATGCCTCCGACCGAAGAAGACGACGTCTTAGAGGACGACCCCAGAATTTACACACCACCTCCCCACATTGCCGCCCGTTTCTATCGTCCATCTCAAGCCCGTCGCAGAGATTCGGCTGCCTCGTCGCGCCGTAACTCAATCTCATCCGCTCATTCGCGCTGCTCTTCTATCCAGCCATCTAGTCATCGTGGAGGCGAACAGAGCAAACATGTCGCCCAACATCTCCGGCGCGCCTCGTTTCTTGAGGATCGCAGGGCCCGACTCGCCGACAGAGCTGCACATGCCGAAAAGGTCCGACTTCGCGCAGCTCTCGCAAAAGCGACTCACCGTGATACTTCACAATCCGAGGAGCGCGCCATTGCTGCACAGCAAGCCAGAGAGCGCAACCTGGCTGAGATCGTTGCAAATTGCGCAGAGGAGGTTAAGAAGGCCAAACAGGTTGCCGAGTTCATGAAGGAGAAGAGAGAACAGGATATTGCCAAGATGAAGGCCCAAATTGAGGAGAGAATGGCTGAGGCAGAGAGACGAAGGGAAGAACTGCGAACAAAGAATGCTGCGACGAAGCGGAGTCGCGGGCAGAGTATTATGACCAGGAAGCTCACGGATCCCATGCCAGATATCACTGAGCAAGAGACCCGTAAGCTTACATCTGAAGAGGCGGCAACGAGCATTCAATGGTGGTGGCGTGGCTATCTTCGGAAGAGAGCCATTACCGAGTTCAACGATCTTGGCTTGACCGTAGATGGTACCAGAGATACACACTTTGATACTGTCGTGGAGCTCCTGGCCCAAGAGAGGGTTCTTGTCATTACGGCCCGGTTGCTCAGGCTCTGTGGTCTTGAGGAAGGCGATCCGGGATCGATCGGAGAGATGGCGGCAGTTCGCACGTTTCTAAGTGCCTTCTTAATTCTTGGTCATCCCAATCAAGTCCTCAGCAACAAGAATGACAATGGCGACGAAGAAGTTGCTGATGCATTGTCTTCTCATCGATTACCCTCGACAGACCTCACCAACCCCCAACTGCAAGACTTGGTAGGCAAGGCGCGGGATGTGCTGATTTCTTTCGAGAATATTCTCTCTCGGTTGACGTCTGCCAACAAATACACCATGCCCCCAGCACTGAAGAACACCCTTCCCGAGGCATACGCCACCTTCTATAACGCTTTCATCGCATGGAAGTCGCGAGACTCAAATGCTTTGATCGAGGTGATGCTTATGCAGTTTGTCGAGCTTGACGCCATCTACCATACTGTCAAGGACACAACCGACGATGCAGCCATTGCGCTTTACAAGAAGAGCATTCAAGACAACCAGTTGATGCTCATTGTGCGTATCAAAAAGCTGGCAGGCCCAGAAAAGGGCAAAAAGATGATATTTGATGCGGTAACCGAAGCCCGGAAAGCCCGTTCCACTAAGAAAAAGACCGGTGATACCAGGCCCCGCGTGGCTGAGAATGCGCCTGGAGAAGCATCCGAAACGGCCAACAGCCTGGTTTCACCTGAATCGCAGACGCTCACCCCGCCTGCAACTCCGGCTAGCAAAACCCAGGAAAAGGCGCCTGTCCCCAAGACTGGACTCAATGGTCTGCTGCCAAACAACAGGATTGTGGTTCACGAATTGGCTATCAATAAAGAATATCAGCTTTCTCCTGACGAATACAGGGAACAGCAAGCAGAGCGTTCGCAACCTCTGTACACACAAATGCGGGCCACCATGGAAGGTGATGACAGCGCGATCAACTTTAATTTCTTCGCTCTGGTGGCCAGCAACATCAAGGAGAAGCTTCAACGTTTGTTGAAGCCTGGCAACTCGATGTACAATCTTATTGGTGAAATCTTAGACCCCGAGATGGCAGAACGGCAGTTTGCGCTGGGTAACTTTTCGTACGAGAAGTTTTTTACTGCCATGGCGTCGCTTCTTCCTAAGCTTTGTGCTCCTTTCCGCGACGAGGAAGTCAAGGATCTGATTGAGAACAGGCTGGCCGACGGCAACATCATTGATCGAGTTGAAGCGCTGAATGGCTTCATTGATCTGATGCTTTGTGATTACATCAATTATCTGATGAGAATTGCTGCGCCCCAGCTGATTGAGTCTGCTGCCCCATACGAGGCCAAGAGATTCGCCGAGGATGTCGAAAAGGGCCAGCTCGGTCTGGCAGCGGCAGAAGCAGCATGGAGATCGTCTCGGTCCAAGGTTCTTGCAGAAGTTCAGAAGAAGGACCCCGAAGGTATCAACCATCCAAGGTTGCGACCAACAGCTGGGCGGTTCTATGCACAGATGCTTGTTGACATCTTTACCAAGGTCTCGCCCACTCCTATTCAGGAGATACCAGAGATGCTTCGTTTAGATTATGGCCGAATAGGCCAGGTCTCAACCACTATTCAGCGCATCATCACTGCTGGCGCGGTTCTACTACAATGTAAGAACCTGCTCAAGCGAGACGTCCGGTCTTCGTGGAAGATGGAGGCATCCCGCATCATGGCTGTTCTCGAGGCTGGACACCCCCTGCAAACCACAGTGGACGGTGTCATGGCTGCTCTTGAGTCCGGTCGGTCGATGCCAACGGCGACCAAGGGCCATCTTCGCGCACTGGTGACCAAAGTTTTGGCCGCCAGTCGGGACATGACAGAGCAGGGAAGCGAGCCTAGGGAGCCCGTCCTACGTCTTTTGCTCACCCGCCTGCGAGGCAACATCCTCGCTCGCCTGGCTGCTGGATCAGCTAGTGAAAAGGTCAAGGCGGCCAACACGGCTGGCGAAAAGCTCGCCAGTCTTGGACTCTCCGAGTTTGTTGAACGAGTGAGAGAGATCTCAAACCTACTGGAGAAGATTGGGGCTGTCGACAGAGCAGCCCACGGACCTTGGTGGGATGCAGTTGCAACAAAAGTAGAGCAGCAGGAGATCTCGGCCTAATGAATATGGTTAGACTGTTTCGATAATTGGGACGATACACGATGAGCAATATGGATGCATGATATTTGGAGGCTAGCATTTGATTTTGTCACCCAGGGACGGATCTTGTTTTGTTGGGAAGCGCTTCTGAACTTTACTCTTGCATGGCGTACTGGAATGGGTAGCCGACATGGCTCTGAGGGTTTGGAGATGTGATTTGGCATCGAATCAAGCTTGCCCCTCGAAGAGGTTCAGCCAGCGCTTATGGGTTACATGCTTTTGGGTCTGGTAATTTGCTTCAACTGGATTAGCGGATAGAATGATGTTCTCAACTCGACGCTGAATACGACGCGTTTACTATATGGATTATATATACTATAAGAAGTTGATATTGCTTGCTTTCGAGCCGTGACATATGACCATTATGTTTACACCAGCTTATCAGCGGTTCAGCCAAGGGGATGAAAATATTACATGAAAAACAAAGACCTATGGACTAGAACTAGTGATATTAGTTAATAACCTTAGAGACTAAAGGGATAGTTTAGGACTATGGGAATGTCCCCGAGTTGTAACTGTTAATGATGTTACCCTAAATCGAGCTTTATTACTTAGATTCCAGTTATAATTAGTAAAACAAAGCTTTAAAGGAAAGAATAAGAATAGCTTAACCTATCTACATACAGTCTCTATATAATAAGCAGTTAATAACTTTATAAGAAATAAATAGTTATTATATTTAGATACTACTAACATACTAAATATATTTTATATTATTATAACTAAGTATATAAAATTAATTTACCTCCTCTTAGGTTAGATAATACGGCAAGTGAGCCCGAGCCAGTCAGCTAACTAACTATCTCATAGCAATAATAAAAGATAAAAAAGAAATATTTCGGTAAGATCAGAATGCAAAAAGCGCAAAAGGATGGGTCTGGCCGGGGATTGAACCCGGGACCTCTCGCAAGCTATGCTGTAGGGTTTTCCCTAAGCGAGAATCATACCACTAGACCACCAGACCGGTTATGGTTCCTAGGAACCTCTGTGGAATTGTTGGAAGGGGAGCTGACAATTTCTGCTTATAGAGGGATTTCAATGCAACTGGACTGAATAATCAGAGTAGTTAGGCCAAGCCTTCATCTCTGCATCGAGACTCTCTACACATACTCTATAACCATATTTTATGGCTTACTAGAATACTGTGTATTGCATGAAGGCCACTGTGTCTATTGTTTAGTGTCTTAGTAGCCCATAGTCTGGATACAATTCCCCGACTTGGGATTCAAGAGCTCCTTTGGCCAAAATTGATTTATGGACTAGATTTGGATCACTGAAAAGGAAAGGACAACTGCATCTAATAATCGCTTATGGTCTTCAAATTTTATTACAAACTTTACTGCTCTCAAAATGTGATCACATGTTTCCAGGATCAATTCCATTTTCTATAGTTTACATAGTCAAGCATATCCATGCGCGTTGAGCCACTCCTTGAGCTTCTCGGAATCGCGCTCGCGGTATGCAGCACGGCCCCGAATCTTGTCTTTTACTGTGCCGAGTGTGCGGTTAAAGCTGCTAGTGTCCTTGTCGGCCATGAACTTCTCAATGTCCTCCACAACAGATACATCAGTGAAGCGGCTCAGACTAAGGTTCATGTATCGGTCGACAACCACGGGGTTACCGAGCTTGGTGATGACGGCATCCCAGTTGTCCTTCATAAACTGCCATTGCACAGGACGGCCGACAATGTTGTTGGCGATAGAGCCACCAAGGACGTGCATATCTCCGGCAGGGACAGCGTTGGATGGAGGAGACTGGTTAAAGTTGAAGGGAATAACCTCCTTGGAGAGGAGGTCCGCATCCTTGACAGTGCCAAGAACGCTGAGGGAGAGAAGCTTGCCATCGATAGACTTGGTGTTGAACCACTCCTTCTTGAGGATCTCAACAGTGCGGGCGGGCTCCTTGATAATGGCGGCGCGCCAGACGGCAACACGGAGAGGGGCAGGGATGGGGTTGGCCTCGGGGTTCTCAACCCACGCGTTAAAGCGCTTGAGAGCCTCTTCAGTAACACTACGCATGTTAGTACAAAGTCAGGCACGGAGAAGTTGGTACTTACGCAGGGTGGCCGCTTGCAACAGCAACGCCAATAATCTCCTTTCGCAAGATACCAGTGAGGTAATCCTCGCCCTCATGGAATTCCCAGCCAACCTCCTTGACCTTCTCGTTAATTAGCTTCAGAGTAAAGTTATCCAGGGCCTTCTTAATAGACTCGTCCTCTCCAAAGACGGACTTGACGCCACCAATGGAGTCGAGGACCTGACGCCAAACCAGAGTGTGGGTCTCCTTGCCAAAGCCCTCCAGGAAGGTCAAAAGAGCAGGGGTGGTGCCGTTACCAGCAAAGGCAAGGTCGGCAGTAGAACCAATGATGGAGATCTTGTCCTCGGTGCTGAGCTTATCAAGCTGGGTGCTCAACTTGGCAAGGCGCTCAGGGGGGTAGTTGACACGGTAGAAGCCAGTAGCACCGCTGTTGAGCTTGTAAAAGTCGTCATCGATATCGCGGATGGTATCCTCCTTGCTGGTCAGGGACAGCGAGGCGATACCGGCATGATCCTTCTTGCCCTCTAGGCCCAGGGGAACCCACCAAGTAGTGGTGTCATCCTCAGGCTTGACATCACCGGTAGACAAGAATCGGGACTGCTTGACGGAAATTTGGCCAGGCTCCTCAGCAACAGTAAGAACGGGGTGACCGATCTTGGAGATCCAAGGGTGCATCAGTTCGGTCACATTCTTACCTGAGGCCTCACCAAGAGCGTCCCAAAGAGCAGTAGTCTTGGCGTTTCCGTAAGCGTGAGACTTCAGGTAGTTGGAAACGCCCTTGAGAAAAGTCTCAACACCGAGGTGGTTGGCAAGCATGCGAATAGCGGAGCAGCCCTTGAGATAGCTGATAGAATCGAAAATCTGGTTGACATCAAGAGCATCGCGGACAGGCACGTGGATAGGATGACTAGCGCGGATACCATCGAGACGGAAAGCAGCCTCCATACCCTCGTTGACAAACTGAGCCCAGACCTGCCAGTCAGGGTGCAGGTGGTCAACAGCGTGCCAGCCGACCCAGGTAGCGAAACCCTCGTTGAGCCAGAGCTCATCCCACCAGTCCATAGTAACGAGGTTGCCAAACCATTGGTGAGCCAGCTCGTGAGCCACAACGTAGGCCACAGCGTTCTTGAATCGGGGATCCGAGGTCTTCTCATCGTAGAGAACCTGGGTAGTACGGTAGGTAACAAGACCCCAGTTCTCCATGGCACCGTGAGTGAACTCATGGACTGCAATCAAATCGGACTTGGGCAGAGGGTAGTCAATGTCGAAGATCTCGGAGAAGAAATCGATGATCTTGGGGGCATGCTGTAGAGCCCACTGACCCTGCTCCTTCAGACCACGGGTGGTGTAGACACGGACAGGAATCTGCTTGCCATTGTACTTTCGCTCAGTGAAGGCCTCGATGTACTCAAAGTCGCCCACAGCCCAAGCCAGTAGGTATGTGCTCATGACAGGAGAGGTCTCAAATGATACAATGTTCCAGCCATCCTTGGAAGGTCGGGTCTCCTTGACGGGCATATTGCTCAGAGCAACCTGGTCGGAAGGAATCTCAACATCGAAATCGAAAGTGGCCTTGAGGTTGGGTTCGTCGAAGCAGGGGAAAGCCCGGCGAGCATCGCAAGCCTCGAACTGGGTGCTGAACATGTAGTGCCATTCACCATCACTGGGGACTGAAGAGGAGGGAGACACAGCAGGCTTGTACTTGCTGCGGTAGAAACCAGCCATCTCATTGTTGATGATACCTTCGAATTCAATAGTAAGGGCGGCCTTAGAAGAAACGGGGATCTCCTCATCAAAGGTGATGGTAGAGCGTTGAGCCTTGGCGTCATAGTTGAAGTTGGTAGATTCCACCAACTTAGAGTCGACAGAGACCTTGGCGTGGGAGAGCTTGAGTTCGAGAGTGTTGATGATGATTTCTTTGGTAGGCTTGGTGATTTCCGAGTCGATACTACGCAACTGTTAGGGAGCCAGCTTGATGGAAGAGGGGTAGAACTGAAACTTACGTGACGGTTCCCTTGTAAGTCCAGTTGGTAAACTCCAGGTCCCTCAAAGACAGCTGGTAGTGCTTAGGCTTAACATTGTCGGGGAGGACATCGCGGTCAGTCATTGTTTCGTTGCGGGCGAGTCTGGCGTGGGCGGAACAAGGTCGATCAGAGATCTTGGGGACAAGACTGTTGGACGTGGGTTAGCAAGCTATAGCTCCAAAGCTTTAGCTTAGCAAGAGACGTGAGAAGATGAACAATCCAGTTGTTCGGAAGGGGGGGAGGATTATCCAAGAGGAGTAGAGAAGTTTATTGTGATGGTAGAAAATTGTATGCAGGAGGAAAAGTTAACGTATGTATGAGGTACGGAATGGAATGGAATAAGAAGGTACGACAGACAACAGCGTGATGATGCGGACGGGAAGCAACAGCTTTGCCCCACCGCGGGGTTCCAGTGGTGATGACGGGAGGGGCAGTTAATTCTGCAGCTGGAAGGTCCAATCCAATTGGGCCCCCCCAAGCTGAGAAAGGTAAGATACGTACCTCCGAATACCAATCGGCATCGGCCGCACATTATCACCGCGACTGCGTAACGTTGGCTTCGCTTGGTTGAGGCTTGTAAGTGAAGCAATTCCCTTTGAAAAGACGCTGCTTGACGACCATATCTTTTGAGAAACCGGAACAAACGGAGCCGTAATCAACAATAGTGGACTGCTACTGCTCCACTGGCGCTGTTGCTGAGCCAGATGTCGCAAAAGGCCCTTGGACGACGACATTTCTGGCCGGATCGTCCCCCTTTTCAGGAGTGACAC
Source organism: Fusarium abutilonis (assembly GCA_021655885.1). Classification (NCBI taxonomy): domain Eukaryota; kingdom Fungi; phylum Ascomycota; class Sordariomycetes; order Hypocreales; family Nectriaceae; genus Fusarium; species Fusarium abutilonis. Next base: position 15,814 of record JAJJWN010000393.1, read on the forward strand.
GCCGTTGAAACGGGGCAGGTCGTCGAGGAATTTGATGGGCTTTTAATCCTCTCTTATATCTTTCAGCCACTGAGAGACCCCATTGATGGTACTTTTGTAGCTGAATCGATGTTCGCGGCGTAGAAATTTTCGGGGCCAACACGAGGCTCAAAGCCGCATTTGCCGGCGACAAGCGGATGAGGCCGTGTGTATTGTGTCATGAGAGCACTGTGCACTGTGTTATCATGGTAATCAACCAACATAATAAGCCCTGGGCATACCTGATTATTGAAGTGTTGAGTAAGATCTGACGCTTACTCGTACATTTACCACAGTTCTCAAAGGCCATCTCAAAGATAGGGGTCACCATGTTGATGCTTTTCATTAATCATCTCATATTAACCAAGTACATTGAACATTCATCATAAGTCTTCATATCAAATGCTCATACATGCAATACATCCACATTAGCCGCGATCCAATCATACGAGTCCGACCTAAAGTTGTCGTCCAAAATGCTGTTCTTGTTCGCCGACTCAAACCACATGAGCTTCTTACTCTCCTTCCACTCAGGCCACTTGGCATACCTGGTAACTCCCTTATTAGGGTCAAGGTTGTATAAAAAGTTGAAATAGTACGTGCGTATGCTCCGCATAGCGTTGTTAGGCCAGAGACCATAAAACACTTGAAGCAGATCTGAGCCATGCATCGTTCCGAGGATTGGCGTGCCGTAGTTGTAGCTTGCGAGGTAGGACCATGCTGGCACGTCTGGATTGTTGTCCGTTGCCGTCTGGAGAAAGATGCGTCTGGTAAGTGAAAAGACAAGATCGCCAAAGATGGCTGCACGGCGCTTGAAACCCGGGAAAATTTCATTGAGCACGGCTGTGCGGAAGGGACTTCCTGTGCTAAGAGTAATTGGATAGGTGTTGACAAGAGTAGTCAACTGCTCCTTGGTTGCCTTGTTAAAGTATAGCTTCTGCAAGTAGTCGACAAACCTGGCTGTCGTCGTCAAGTTCGGCTGGAATAGAGCGAAAAGAGTTCCCTCGTCCTCTTGGTTTCCGTTAATCATTGGAACTGCATGGTAGCGTCCAGCTGCAATGAGCGCCTCTGGACTGTCGGGGAGAACCTTGCCATCTGGGCGAGGAAGATAAGACAGAGCCAGTGAGTTGTATGACAGGAGTCCCGGAACAGAGTTGGCAGCGTCCAGGAACTTGTCATAGCTGAGACCACGCAGACATGCGAGAGTGTCAGAAGCGCCGGAGCAGCCGCCCTCTTTCACAACGGCGTCGTAGATCGCCTGTCCCTTGGCGCTATCCACGGGCTCTGCAGGAGCGATACTGCCCGAGTTCATAATAGCACCTCGGAAAAGGGGCTTGCCCTTGTAGTCAACATCGCCGCCGTACATAACCATTTGGTCAAGCACCGAAATGGCACCAGCAGACTCTCCCCAAATGGTGACCTTTTCAGGATCACCTCCAAACGATGCGATATTGTCGGCAACCCACTCGAGACCCAAGCGCTGGTCAAGCAAGCCCAGGTTGGCACTCCCATCCTTCTTAATCTCAGCACCTGGCATGAAACCGAAGCCTGCCACACGATAGTTGACAGCAACGTAGATAAAAGGTTGGTTCTGGTCAACGGCAGTACCCAAAAGGCTAGTGCCGTCATACATAGCACTTGAACCCAGTTCAAAGCCACCACCAAAGATCCAAAACAGAACGGGGAGTTTGTCACCAGGCTTGGTACCTACAGGTCTCTGGACAGTCATGGTGAGACAATCCTCCTGTCCGGTGATAGGCGTAAGGAAGGGGATAGCCAGGAAGTCTGAGAGGAACTCTGAGATAACATCTTGGCCGCCAGTTGAGATGAACATCTGAGGGCATGATGGACCAACAAGTCCAGAGGCATCAAATGTTCCCAGAGGCTTCGATAGTTTCTTTGGGGGCTTGAGACGCAAGGAGCCTGTCGGTGGTTCTGCAAAGGGGATGGCCCTGAATGATTCAACTTTGTCGGAACTAGAGCCGATAATGGTTCCAGAGGGAACAGCGACAGTAACTTTAGCCGCACGTTCCTCAATAGTAGCAGGTGTAGCAGGTTCTGGGACAGGAATCGGAGCTGGGGCGGCATGCACGGCCGCAAAAAGGCCGAGGCCAGAGACAAGAGTATGGAATCTCATTGCGTATTGCGAGACTCGGACGGTATCAAGTCTCTGATCTCTCAAAGATGGGAGCAACAATGAAGAGAAAGACTGAACTAGGACACCAACACCTGGGAAGAGCCACAGATAGAGGTGTGTGAGTCTGGTGCAAAGTAAAAGGCCAGTGAAGCGACGATGCTTTCCGGTGGTCCAGTCAATCGTAGACCGTCCCAAAGGTGGGAGATGAGCTCAATTTGAACTCGTCAAGACCATAGCCTTGTCTGTCCGTTCCCTTCTGCTGTCTCCATCATAATACCGCTCGGACATCGCTTTACGAGGCATTGAGTTCTCAACCCCGGGGCGACGTCGACTTCAACTGCCATGTTTTTCCTCCCTCGATATACCATCCTGGCAGCTTGGCCTTCCGAACGGGAAATCATGGCCGGATTCGCGCAAGGCCATGGCAGCCTAGCTTATCCATCAAATCCCAAAAGAGCTTCGCAACCGAACAAATCCTGGACTCAATGATCACGTCTCCGCTTCCCCATGGGGAGAACTGGCGAGGATTATGCCAGTCAGCGAGAGAGAAGGGAGACACATGTAAGGAATCAGCCGTGTAAGGGAAGCTTTTCAGCTATGGAAGTCAATTCAACCGAGGCAACAGTTCAAAAGCTCACTACCTTCCAGCAGGATAGTCCGTATTCTCAACTGGATTAAAGCACGTGGAGAGTGGGCGAGAAGATGTGGTGGAGGGATGGAAAGACTTGTTACTCGTTGCGTGAGGGTAATAGGCGCGGGAAAGACTCAGGAGAGGGATTAAGATCGACAATCAGCTGGACCAAGTATTTTAAAAATAGTTAAATCTGGTTGGTGGATGTAGTTCCATCGGGCAGAGATTGATGGTGGGGATAAGGTAGCGGTAGTCAAGTTGGAGTTTAGATGGAATGGAGATGCACTCAATCCCGACCCCGGAACCTGGCTCGCCGTTCCTCGTTCTTTCCCCAACCCACATAGCCCCCGTCCGCTCCGGGGTCCGCAAGACTCCGGGACAGGAACAGAATGCGGGGAAGACGAAAAGTCGGTATACAGTATTCGATCTAGCAGTATTGTTACGGGAATTCATTCTATTACTGAGGTATTGTGGTCCAGCTCTTCATTATGATCGTCACCAATAGTCTATAGACAATCATAGAGCACAGAGAAGTCGCCGTGTTTACGACAAACAAGGCTTTATTTCCGGCTTACTCGCAGCTTTATGTATACCGATAACGTCACCGTCACATCCAACCCCAGCTTTCCCAAGCACCGTGACAACGGCCGGTTTTCCTAGAAGGGAAAATATAGCGATGTCAGCTTTACCCAAAGACTAGGTAGGGACTCGATTATCGTGGAGGTCGCATTTACGATCTCGAGTTTGTTTCGATGTCGAATTTGATACCTATCTCATCAGCCAAGAACAACGGCGATTTCTGTCCTATCATAGTGCCTACTACACATGCAGCCACTCTTTATTCTCCCACTCGTCCAGAACTGGAAACCAATACGTTAGCCCGAGATGCATCCACTTATGCAGGTGCAGCTATTAAGCTGGACTAAAGAGTTGAAGATGATCCCATGCCTCCGCTTCTCATACGCAAAAGATGGTGTGGTGAAGCAGCATCCCGAGGCTCGGATAGGTATCAACGAGCTGTTGCGAGAAACGGATAGACACGTGGTTATGCAACGATCTTCCCTCCAAGGACTTTTCTCTGGTCGCGGTTATAGCAGTTATCTATGCGGAGGCTTATTGATGATCGGCGGACTTAGGTGTAATCGTGAAGTAGGTGAAGTAGCCCTACAGCCATGGTCATTAAAACTGCCACCAAACAAAACCGTACAATGTATGCTGCGGAAACAAAATATTCATGATTTATCGTCAAGTGCCTAACCGTCCGCCATTGTAGTCGCTGGAAGAATTAACAAGAAAGGGATATTTACATGCCCTCAAAACTTCATTCCGCTTCGTTTCCATCCATTATCAGAGCATATCGTAACCAGACCTGAGCCAATGCTTCACTCGTAACCTAACAATCCTATGCCCTCGCGTCGTTGCCATTGTCGTTACCGTTTGATATGCGTGCCTGTGAGGCAAAGTCTTCATGCAAACCCATAGACCGTCCAGCCAATGTTTAGTAAACCGTGTATGCGTCTAGCTCCCTCGAAACAATACCCAGGGGTAAACTACCGAATTCCATCCGATCGACCCGATGCAGACAGCTTTCATATCACTACGCCAACGGGCGCACCCTTGTTCAAGCAACGCTTCTTTGAGACAATTGCTGGCTGTTCATCAGATTCTTCCTCGAAGCTGCTGTTAATGACTTCAGAGAGAACCTCTCGCTTGCGCTTCTGGCCGCCTTGTTTTTCTGGATCTTTCTCCCAAGTTTCTATCTCGTCTGGATTAAAAGAACCAACAACATCTTGACCCAAAGCTTTACCGAGCCTCTCTCGTAGACCTAGAATTGGCCAGATGGGGACACGCGTGTACTCAATCGTCAGGCCAGAAACAGCAGCATCGTCGTCGTTGGGCGGAGCCTTGAATGGATCATGAAACTTGTCAAGGAATTCCTTTGTCACGTATCCAGTGTAGACAATAAACTCTGATGTATCGGTGTCATGGGTGAGGATTCGCAACTTTACGTCCTGAAAGTTGGGGCTTGCCGGAATGCTATTGTCTGGGGACATTTTGGTGTCGCGTCTACCTGAGAGGGGTGGCGATGGGTAAAAGTGTTTCTGTGCCATTCCCAAAAAAACACCCACAAAGTGCGCATCGTGATCTGAATTCAAAGGCACGAGCATGCGGGCTCTCAGTTGCTGGAGACGAAACACAGGCTCGTTCCAGGATTTCCCTGGACCAGTTGCGACGCGAAACAAGTTGTTTCTGACTGTAGCCAGTTGCGTCTTGCCAACGTAGCAGATCATGGGCAAATTAGCGGGGCTCTGGTTTGGAGAGGACTGCGTTGAGACGTTGAAGGATTCAGCGGGTCGTGTTGAAACTGATTTGAAGGAGGAGTATGAGGACTTGGCCTCATCAGCAGGGAAATTCCACATGATTTGCCCGCGCACAGCATCACGATAGACGCGGCCACCAAAATATAGATGGAGTTCGGGTAGGTAATGCGGCTTGCTGAAGGTAGTAGGCCATAGTGTCATCAGGACTGTCTTAACGGCGTTTGAGGACAGAATAGGGTGTGTTGAATCGGGCAAGAGGATCTGCGTGAGCGCGTTGCTGAGAGTGATGATGGTATTTGATGGGCTAAGATGCCCTTGCGAGGGTGGCGTGCCTGGAGCGGCCGCAGGCTGAGGTGTATCGCATGGTGGTAGTTCCTCCCATTTCGCACCGAGGAGCTGAGCATGCAGATCGGTCCAGCAAATGGGTCGCACGAAAAGCGATGTCCCGGAGTGTTGCTGAAAGATGTCGTAGAGCGAGTTCTTGGCCGGCCGATAGATGCGATGCGGGCGCCTTTTGCGCGGGGTCACGACGGGCGCCTGCGATGTGCAAGGTGTCGAGTCTGGAGATGATCCTTTGGTGTTACCGTTGCGCGACGGAGTCGTCGATGTAGTCGAAGGACGCGAAGTCGCCATGCCCACCAAACTCCGCAGCTGTCCGATGAAGCTGCTGTTGCTAAAGAGAGAACTGTCGCAAACAGGATTAGCACCGGAGGATGTCTTTGTATAGGGAGGTAATGTTGTCGGTGTTAGGAAAAGTCAAAGAGACGGGCCCAAACTTACTCAAGTGATGGCATTCAACAAATGATAAGGTTTTTGCCACTTTGGATGACTCTTGCTCGTTTGGTTGCTTGTACCTGGATGTTTCTGTCCTTCCCAAGATCTGTTTGCGACGCGCCCTTGATGATTCCCTGTCTATCTCCAGTGACAAGCTCTCACTAGCGGCTGGCACGAGCGTCTGCCCTTGTCAAAGATTGACAAAAAAAAGCAAAAAAGGGGGTTTAGAGGCGAGACAGCAACCAATAAGAAGGGAGCTGGGTGAAAAAGAAGGCAACTGCAAACTGAGGAAAGTAACTTCCTTTGACCAAGGTGAAAAAATGACAAGGTGAGGGGAAAAGAGAAAGAGAAGAAGAGTCGGTGACACTGGCTTGGAGTGAGGCGGGCCGTCTGCCTTTTCTTGTGGAAGCGTGAACAAGGCCTCTCGGGCTTTTCCCTGCCCAATCTTAGGCTGTACAGTGGATAACCAAGCCAAGGAATACCTTGACCGCGACGAGGAAAAAACGCGTTGCCACCGTGATTCGTTGGGAATGGGGGCGCGAAGATGTAGCGAGCTCACGTGAGATAGGTCGGAGGCACTTAGGCAGCCATCCGAGACTGGCGGTGTGGCGGTAGCTAGATGGCTGCGCCACATGAGACTGTTTTGGCCTGAAAGCAAACGTCAGCAACCAAGGCATCAATTTGGCAGCACCAGCCTCGTTGCCCCACACCAATGGACAGCTTCAAGCAGCTCGATACACCACCACTCATCGTACAGCCCCGCCGGTGACGAAGCGCAACTCAGCATCAGCCCGTAACTCGCGCTGAATTGAGTATCTTATTTGACAACAGCTTTGATACACGGAAGTCGGTAGACAATTGCTGTTCAAAATGCCGGTATGCCTTTATCCCTCTCAATGCGTCTACAAACAGCTATACCAATGCGCTCCACCGTCACTCCCGGTGCATCACCATCATCTCCGCCTCTACATCTCACGATAGGTATCAAGCAAGCTAACAATGCTTCCTTCTAGGCATACAACTCTGTCTTCAACTCGGACCCCAATGTCCCCCGCATAATCGGCAACTTCCCTCTTCTTCCTCTCCGTACCAAGACCCGCGGGCCTGCCTACACTCTGCCTGCCCCTTCGCCGCCTCTGCCGGCCAACGAGTCACCCGACCCTGATAGCGACAGCTACGATATCCTCGACGAGGTTCTTGCCCTCTTCCGCGCGAACACATTCTTCCGAAACTTTGAAATCCAAGGCCCTGCCGACCGTCTGCTCGTGTATGGAATCTGGTTTGTCAGCGATTGCCTGACCAAGATCCGTCCTCATGCGTCTCTGCGTGATGCCCAGAAAGATGTCCTGAACTTAGCGCTTGACCTCAACTTTGCTATTCCCGGCGACCCTGGGTGGCCCCTCAACCAGGTGCGTGTGCCAAATTACTTGGACAAATTGGCGGAAGACGACAAAGCGTGCTTTGGATTGCTAATGCTTCATATTAGATGTACGAGCCTCCCAGGGACAGACAAGAGGCAGAGCAGCTGAAGCAGTACATGTCGCAGGTTCGACAAGAGCTGGCTTCTCGGTTACTTGCGAGGGTATACGATGAGGATGAGACCAAGCCCAGCAAGTGGTGGTTGAGCTTCACCAAGAGGAAGTTTATGGGCAAGTCGCTGTAGAAGTGTTGACAAGGAGCCTTGAGAGATGAATTCTATATTCTATTAGAAGCTTATGATGACATAAGAGTTGAAGAGCTGGCGCTATATAAAAAGACATTTTTCCAATACTTGAGCCCCTTCTATTGTTCCGCTTTGCATTCAGTTGTACTCATGAGTCCCACGCTGTTGTATCGCATTTTCCTCGTCGGCTGTCACTATAGGTGACGAGATGCATTAGCACGTAGAGTGAAACGGGTCAATCAATAAACCTAGGGTATGATCACATCCGCGAGAGAAAACAGAAACCAATGGATATGCCATAACAAGTATACTATCACAGGGACATAAGAACAATATCCAAAAACGAGACGAATACTCTTTAATCGCAAGAAATCTGAAACATAAGCTGCTATGGGAGTGCTTAACTTGTCGTGATGCAAGCAAGACGTGAAGATTCTTCATCATGGTCTTCATCATGGATTTGAGGGTCTTCGTTTCATCATAGGCCTTCGGAGTCTTCCTATTCAACTTGATTTCTATACTAGAAGAGTGACAAGATCAAGCAGTGAGAGAACGACCTTTAACCATGAAACGCAAACGAGGGTCAACTTCAAATATACATCTGGTGGCACTTGAGGAATAAGTAGATCTCACTTTGCTTAACTACTTAAACTGCTATATATTTACAACTTTAACTGCGAGAGATCTAAGAGAAATTCAAGCTTTCTATACCTGCCTATACATTATAACATGTCATACGGTATATAATACTTATATATAACAGTCAAGTTACTAAATCTTAGGATATTTGCCTTAGGATAACAAGAACCATTCTAATAAAACTATACCTACCTAGTAGGTATAAGTGATCTCCTCCTTAAAGAAGCAAGTTTCCTGTTAAGCAAACATCTTCAAGACTTCACTTTCATATACATGGCTTGTCTTGGCGGGCAACCTGCCCCTGGGCGATTATTTTAACAGATGCGCTATCAAATTAGAATCCACTCCACATCACTTTAAGAAGTCTCTAGCTTTCTCCTCTTGAACTTGCCCCTGGCCTCAATTTTACCCTCAACAGGCACTGCCTTCCACGCCGTCAACAAATACCCATCTGCACCGCCCCGGCCCATCATGAAGGGGTGTGTCCTGCCCGGAAGAACCTGCCATCGTCGCGCCCTGCTAGTCTGAATAGTCACGCCAAGGAGAAGCGTGGGATTGATGGGAAACTCCTCAGTGCCCTCCCAGCGCTCGAGCTCCTCGGCCGTCTTGGTCTCTACCTCGGGCGGAGGCGAGGAAACCCATGCGGCTCGGCGCGCTACGCTGAAGCAGTCGGCGAGCTGAGTCAGGGGCTCGATTGCCGGGGAGTAGATGGCGATGGGGGCGCCGCCCGCTAGAAGAGGAGCGGTGCTGCGGACAATGGAGATGGGATCCATGGTACTTGCGACTGCAAGACCAGAGAAACCGCCAGCGCGCGTTGTGTCGACTACATGGCGGATACGCGCCCATCTCCGTCGCTTCCGGTGGTAATTGCCCCGGCGATTCGTCTTCCACGTTAAGATCTCTTCGGGGGTGGCCTCAGGTGGCTTATTGGTATAAGCGTCGTCCTCCTCGGGTGCTAAGAGCTGTAGCCACGAAATGGGCATGAGATTGGTGTCGAGGGGGTGGTAGGGGTAGGAAGGGGTGGCGTTGGCAGCGTCGTAGTTGAAGTAGCGAAGGAGAGCGAGGTTGGGCTGGGTCTGGCCGTGGATCAAAGTGAGGGTATTTTTGTTGACGTAGGGGACGTTGAAGTCGCTTCGTTTTGGATGGCGCTTTTTCTCATATTGCTTTTGATCTTTGGGTGATGATGGAGCTTCTGATGTCTGAGACTGATCTTGTTGGGATGCCTCTGTGGGAGCGGCGGTGGTCTCTGTGACTGCTGGTGTTGTGGTATCGTCATCTATGGTGTTCTCTTCGGGCTTGCGATGGAGTATATCCATTCTCTCAGCCAAGGAAGCAACCAGCAAACCACCAGTATCGTCTACTACCAGCCATCTTCCACCTTGTGATGCGCTGGCTTCCTCGGTAGGAACGCCTCCAAAGTGGACATCGGCCCAGCACCCTACCAGCGCCATCATTTCTTGCCTCATCTCGAGAATCTTGGAAGCATCACGATCTTCTAGTAACCACTGTGCCAGCATCGGTACGTCCAGAGGCAACACAGTAAATCGTCGGATGTACTTTTTCGTCTTGAGGAGCTTGTACTTGGCGAGGGAGTAGGCCGTCTTTTGGTCAATGGCGGTATGAGAGAGGAGCAGCTTGGCGATCAGCTCTTTGCCAGCTGATGCGCCCTTGCGCTTGAGTTCCTCAATCTCCTCAGGCTTGAGCGTCTGTCGGGCTGAGTCGTCAATGATCTCGCGATTTGATCGGACGAGAACCTTGCCGCTCTCGTCGACAAGAGTCAGCTCCTCTCCATCTGCGGCAGCAATTACGTCGTCGCCCTCTACCGTCTCTGTCGCTTCTCCTTTGGCGTTGGTGTCGGCCAAGTCGTCGGCGTTGAGCTCTTGAGCGGGAACGACGCGCAGGCGTGCAAATGTCTCGCCCTCGCGCTTATCTTGGACTTCGTATGTGAAGTGGAATGGACGGCCGATGATGAGGTTGGTCGGGAATGAGCCATACTTGCCTAGCGAGATGGTGCTGAGGATCGCAAGTTAGTTGTGGTGTAGCGCAAGAGTTGAGAATTGACTTACGTGTTGGGGGTGACCTGTAATACGCGAAATGTCTCATTGGGGAGCCGCAAGGCCACCCATGAATTGGGTTGTACCGTTTCTTGGGCCATCTTGTGCGTGTAGAAGCGGGCTCTTGGCTTGCGACTTTGGACAAGAGAAAAAACTAAGACAAGCTTCTCACCTAGGTGAGCCCCGCCACGGCCCCGCACTCCCGATCTTGACCGAGATCTGAAAGGTCTGGGGACATTTATACCACCACTTCAAGCAGTCAATTGCAAAATCTGACAAGCGTTTCCAATCGGTCTACAGTTAGCGTTAGTAGTCCCGAGTCTTTAATCGTACCCTTCCTTTAAATATGGCTTTGCTAATTCTCTTGCTCTTGTTGTACACGCCAATACACTCTAATTATAGGGAATATAGTTTTATATACTTACTACTATTTAAAAGTGATTCGTAGAAAATAAGTTTAAATATCCTCTGTAGTTGTATTTATATATAGAGTATCTATAGTATCTATATTTATTACGTAACTTACTAAAATCTTAGGTCATACTTTTGTCTTAATCTTTTTATTAGCAGTTATAATTCTTTCTAGTATTACAATAGCTATCTAAACATCAAGCTACCAGGACAAGAAAGCTGACCGTTGTCTCCTTTCCTTGTTCTTAAACGAACTTGGATATAGTGCCACAAATTTCAAAATGCCATGGAGGCGAAAACGTGTTCATATACCGAACGGAGGGGGTAGAGTCGAGGAACAGTAGGCTGGCCTCGACACCGGTGTAACTAATCGCTTGGATGAATTGCAAGCGCAACTCGTACATTTCAACCAGTCATACTTGCCAAAGCCCGAAAAGCCTTAGCCCTATGATCTTTATGACAGCGACATAATGTTCAGGCCATATGTAAGCTAGCGTATCATCCTAAGTAGCAAACTCATCCCCATCACGACGCAAACGCTCTTCCCTCTAAACCATGGCACCGGACTCCAAGAAGCATGACCAACTTATTCAATCAACACGAGAGTCCTGATTTCTCATTGAACAGAAAGCGGCGGTAAATGATTGAATCAGACGGTGAAGAGGATGATATAAGATGAGTGACATTGATGGGATAGTAAAGGCGGGCAAGTGAATAACAGCGAGTCTGGAGACTCCGAAAGCTTGAATACTCTTGAGAGCGCTGTTCCTGGCGCACGCTTAGGTATACTGTTGTTCGCGATGGCATTTATCGTACTTCGTGTTGCTGAACAGACACATGTACACCCCACTGATGAGCTCCTATCCGTGCAAGAATTGGTCAACAGGATACATACATGGTAGCGAACTAAGAATTCTAATTCTATAGAAGAAATGCTTTTGATAGTAAATGTGATTTTATCTGTTAATGAGGTCTATATAAGATTGTCTGAGCTTATCTCTATCTTCCCAGGCATGCTATAGAATGAAATGCTCTCTTTAAAGAGTTTAGGCTTAGATTATTGGATTACACTCATTTGTGCCTTTATTGGTAGTATTTCTCAGGTTACCCAGAGGCCGTAAACTTAAAGGTCCTATAAAAAAGGGGAACAAGTCGTTCAAGAACTACTAGAGATTTGACTACAGGTTGTCTGAATATCCAATAACTATATCTTAGATATTATTATACGTAGCTAGTAAATATGCCTCAAGTAGGTCATAACATCTAAAATGCCTCCTTGCCTTTTGAAAATGTACTGCTGCGTCCAAACTCGCGATAACCTCGCTTTGTGCGTCAGAGAAGAGCCTTGATACATTGCCATAGTAGACATTTCTGAAGATACTACAAGCAGTCGAGGTCCTGCTAATGACTTCTTCGAGTCTGTTCATATTATTCACTACCCTGATGGATATGTGAACGTGAATATCGTGAGTGCCCTTGGTCTGCCACCTGCGAACATCTGGCACTGCCAGTTTTAGTGTGGATGGTCAGCAATCAGCAATGCACTCGCCATCTTCTGTCAGACTACAAATACACACAATCTGGGTTTTCATCTTCTTCCTTCTTCAACCTACCTCCAGAACAACACTCAAGTTTTGGTCCATCAATATCACCTTGCTTTCATCAGACTATCTTTTCTTGGATTGTTGCTATCATAGCCACTTGCTGACAACAACATGAAGGTCGCGGTTATTGGAGGTGGTCCAGCTGGACTGGCCACTCTCAAATTCCTCGCTCACGCCCATGAATACTTTCCCATCCCTCGTATCGAGGTCCGACTCTTTGAAGCTGAGGCTCATGTTGGAGGCACCTTTGCCTACCGCGTCTACGAAGATGCAGAGGTAAGTTCTCACTCATCCAACTGTAAATCATGTACTGACTGTGTAATAGCTCGTCTCATCAAAGTATCTGACTGCCTTTTCAGACTTTCGTATGCCTGAAGATGCTCCTGATTTCGTCACGCCTGAGGTCTATGTTCAGTACCTCAAAGACTACGCCACCAACTTCGATCTTTGGAACATGATTGAGTGCAACACAAGAGTTGATCAGGTTCGTCGCGGTCCGAACAACACTGGTCATATCTTGAAGTTGGCCGACAAATCTGGCTCATTCCAGTGGGAGTGCGATGCCGTGGCCGTCTGCAGCGGAATCAACGTCAACCCTGTCATCCCTGACATCAAAGGTATTGAGAGAGTCGATTCGGTCCTCCACTCATCTCATCTCAAGTCTCGAGCCCAGTTCGGAAAGGACACTAATGTCTACATCATGGGTGCCGGTGAAACTGGCATGGATCTCGCATATCTCGCGGTCACTTCGGAGGCCAAATCTGTCACTCTCTGCCATCGCGATGGGTTCTTTTGTGCGCCAAAGGTACGTTAGAATACATTATTCTTATATCAATTCGCTAACAAGATCCAGATCATCCCAGTTCCCCAAGTCATGGGTCGCGGAGAACCTCGCCGTCCAAACAAGCCTGTCGACACGTCAGTCGCTAGTTTGTTCGACACCGCGTATGTCCACCCCAAGCTTCAGAGCAGTCAACTCCTCTGGACTTGCTACGACCTATGGATCAAGAAGATGCACACTCTCATCTCTGGTACCGAAGAAGGACCCGATCAGTGGGTTGGTCAGATGACCGCTTCTCGAAAGTATATGGATGCTAGTAAGTTACCCAACCCAACCAAAGATATGCCAGCTAACAGTTTTAGTTCTTTTGTGCAAGTCTGACAAGGCGCTTCCCTACATGAACGTCGGAAAACGATCCAACTCTTGGGCTAACCGTATCCGAACTTTTTTCATGAACGTCAAGATCAAGAACACCAACGGAAAGAAGATCGATGTCGTGAGTTGGCCTGAGAGTATCGACAGTGAAGGGCTCATGCACTTCAACAAGCAGCTTCCTAGCGACTCGGTTCTCCCACGAGAACAGCTCAAGCCCGACGTCTTGGTCTTCGCCACCGGCTACAGTCGAGAGTTTCGTTTCTTGAATAACGACTACCCCAGCGTTCCGCAGGCCAACGTTCGAGGCATCTACAAAGAAGGGGATGTGACGTGTGGATTCATTGGGTTTGTTCGCCCTGCTATTGGTAAGTCTTCCCATGGGTAATAAAGTTCTCAGCTAATTATTTCAGGTGCTATTCCGCCCCTTGCGGAGCTCCAGGCTCAGTTGTGGGTTCTTCGTCTCCTCCAGCACCAGTATCCCAAAGATGTGCCTGAGACTCGCGATCCCAACGCTCTCCAGACTTATGAGCTTGACTACCAGCTGCACTCCCGTGGCGGCTACAGCTTCTTCGAAACTAAGCGAGCTGTCGATCATGAGAGCTACGCCTACCAGCTCGCACTGGACATGGGCTCTGCACCCAAAGTTGTCTCTGTGATGAGGAAGGGCTGGAAGGTCTTTTACACATGGGCGATGGGATCCAACTTCAACACCAAGTTCCGAATGATCGGTCCCTGGAAGTGGGAGAAGGGTGCAGAGAGCATCATGCGCAACGAGCTGTACAACGTGGTGAGGCGTTCCGGCGGCTATGTCTGTAAGTCACAACCATCACCCCTACTTGAGAGACTGTGCTAACCAGCTGAATAGATTTCGCTACCTACACCCTCGTTCCTTTCTTCATTTTCGGAACCATGAGCATGATGCTCTACTCTTGGTCCGGCATCTGCGACTTTTTTGCTACCCGCTTTGGCAGACGCTCTCAGGCTGGTACCAACACCGCCGAGGCTCAGGAGGAGGCGATGGCGTGAGAGGTTGGATAGCCTCGTCGTATTAGAGTCACGGGCATGTCATCTTTGGCATAAGAAGTTTTTGGTCATGCAGAAGAAAGAAGTGTCACATTTTTCAGAAAGCTGGGCTTACACAGGAAAGTAATATTGATGTCAGAGACATACAGCTAGTTTTCTACACAGAGGTTGGGAAATCGAGTCTCAACTGGATGTAACTTTTGAAGTGTATGTAGATCAATAAATCACGATACTTGATGGAAAGCAACAGACTCAATTTCTCTTTAATCTTTAAATAAACCCAAGCATAAGGATTTACTCATATTAAGCATTATAAAAATTAAGTAATAAGATTTCGACCAAGGCAAAGCCCCATGGGGATTCTATCCGCCTGCCTCCGCCTAATGATTGTGTCTTGGATTCTTCATCAACATCAACAGTGCTTTGAAGACATTTTGGCACCATCTTGACATTCTAAACTATTTCTATTACACTCAGTTTTCGGCGATCCCGCTCAGCTGTAGCCTCATTATTTGGCAACTATCCAGGTACTCACTCTCAACTGGTCAGTAATATCTGATGTAACTGGATGCTTCAACCTCTTAACAATTCCCAACAAAACATCCCATTCTTGTGGCCTCATAACGTAAGGCAGCAGGTGTTGCGGCCGACTTCTACCAATTACATGATTTCCACCCTCTCTCATTAACTCTCTTAGTAGATGATCGATTACATATCATTCTTCAGTCAAGTACGATATGACTTGAAGCAAAGCCTCAAGACGGACCGAACCCGCCTTCGGGATGAGGCTCTGTCAACGGATCATACGATAATCGATGATAACGAGGCAATCATCTCCCCCTCTCGTGTTTCCAGCCACTTAAGCTATGCTTGAAGTTACTCTGTACCTCTTAAATGGCGAAACGAGAGAACCAGAGAGGTTGGCTGGTCTTTAAAGGGGTGCTTTAACTTGCAGCAAGCCACATGGTTTAATAGCTTATCACATGTATGTCTCCCGTCTTCCCGACAAGCCTCGATCTGCTCCCTGGAAGTTTATTTCTAGATATTATCATCTCTGCTACACGGCACAAGTCGTCCATAAGAGCAGAAGAACAGATCCTGTGCGAGACCATCGTGATATTTACTTGTGTTAGCTAGGCAAGTCGTTCTTGTCAAAAGGAAACTGGTGTATAGGCTTCTAATTGGTAACAGACATTCTCCCAAGCCTTGTTCATATGTGTTTGACTGGCTTGAGTTCCCAGTGATCTGCTATACACAACTATGGCCTTCCTACTTACCAGCTTCCTTCAACTCTCGATTAAGTTACGGCTTCATCATCGATCTTCTCTGCATAACCTGCCTCGGCCAAAAGCTTGATCCATTTTGCTCCGAATCTGAGAACTCAGAATCCCGCCATCTACGACGCCTTCTCCTTCAGCCTCCCTTTCTCAAGACTTCTCCTTGACGATTTGAGTAGTCTTGTGATAGAGGAGCGAGAGATACAAAAACCCCAAGACGTCACAAGAACTAATCATGCCAAACAAACCAACTTCACACCTCATTCGTTTACTTCTCATCCCTGCTCTTGTTTCTGGAAGCAGAGATGAAAACGTCCCTCTTTTACGCGCTTCACGGCGCCCTTGGGGTCGCGGCCCATGAGGCTATCGACCACTTCAAGTTTGACACCGGAAAGGGAGAGAACCGCTCTCTTGACGGCTGTGGAAAACATGGAAACAACACATGGGTTCCAGACCCAGCTACCTTTGTCTCTCCCCAGAACCACTACAAGCCTACCAATACCTGGGATCTCTGTGTTGACACGCATCACTGCGCTCCTCACGAGGCTTTGAGCAAGGTCTCCTTTGATTTCAAGGACAACGCCTTAATTGTCAACTTTAAACACATTGACTACTACAAGTACGAGGATGTCGTTGTCTTCGTTGAGCGCGGTCGACCTCCCACCGAGACCGACTTCAAGTACGGCAAGGATAGCGACCACTGCAAGGCTGTTCACGACTACAAGGAGGTCAAGTGCCAGATCCCCTACTTTTCTCTGACCGATGGTGGCTCATACAACGAGATGTGTCCCATTGAGGACAACGGCGGCTGGCGACTCTACATCAAGGTCAAGGCTATCATTGCCCATGGTCACAAGAAGTACGAGCTCTACAGCCGTTCCGCTGAAGTTGATGAGAAGTACTTCACTCTCAGTTACACTTGTGCCGAGTGCAAGGAGTACGTATACCTGCCACCGAGTCCCCTTTTTTGTACTAACTTTATGTAGCCACAATGGTCGCAAGATTGAGTTGATCGAGGCCAATGAGAACGAGAACGAGGGCGAGGCTGAAGCCGCTGCTGCTGCTGCTCCTCCTCAAGAAGAGGAGAGGAAGCATCATAAGAAGGAGGAGGATGACGAGGAGGAGGAGGAGAGGAGAAAGAGGTACTTGCAACCCTCTTCTCCCAATAGCCATAACTAACATCAGTCTCAGGCATCGCTCGCATGATCCCAAGAAGAATGAAAAGGAGGAGCATCGCCATGAGCATCATCACAAGCATCACCATAGCCATGGCCACCGCCACACCCACAAGCATGGTCATAAGCACGGGCATGAGCATAAGCATGGTCACCACCACGAGGAGCATCACCGTCACGGACATCGCCATGGTCACCATGATGAGCATTATAAGCATCACGATGCTGACCGTCATCATGATTATGACCGCCACCATCATGATTTGGCTGACTGGTTCCGAAAGCATGAACTCCACCATGATCATCATGGACATCACCACGGCCACGATGATCGACACCACTATAAGCTTCACAATCACGAACGACATGATGGACATCACCACGGCCATCAACATGTTGAGCTTCACAACCATGGCCATGATCACCATGAGCTTCATGGTCACGGTCACGGTCACGGCCACCACGAGCATCATGACCACGGATATCACCACCATGCTCGAAGGTCTAAGGACGACGACGATTATGATGATAAAGATGACGACGAGAAGCATCGCTACCATGACGATGACGATGATAAGGATGATGACGAGAATAGACATCGCCACAGACATCACCACGGCCACCGCCATAGACACGATCATGATCATGACCACAGGCATCGTCACTACCATCAAGAGTATCATCACCACGGTCATCATCACGGTCATCATCACGGACACCACCATGATGAGCATCACGGCCATCATGGCCACCATCACGGCTACCACCACGACTACAAGCGATCTCTCCCTGAGCGCCATCACGGCGAGCCTGTTACCTATGTCTACAAGGAGAAGACGCAGGAGCTCGACGCACACCATGTTCGCGAGCTTCTCAAGTATTTCGCCAAGGAGGGCAAGCAGGTTCAGTACAAGAAGCTCTTGAAGGAGGCTCACAAGAAGCACATCGAGCTGGAGCCCCACAATGAACACCATGATGAGCATGAGGACTACTCTGAGAAGCAGAACGGCCACCATGAGGAGCTTAAGCACCACGAAGAGCCTGAGCAGCACCAAGAGGAGCCTAAGCATCACGAGGAGCCCAAGCACCACCAAGTTCATCACGATGAGCCTGAGCACCACGAGGAGCCCAAGCACCACGAGGAGCCCAAGCACCACGAAGAGGCTAAGCATCACGAGGAACCTAAGCATCACAAGGAGCCTGAGCACCACGATGAGGAACCAGAGAACTACCCTAGTTACTATGAGCAGATGAAGAAGTACCTTGTGGAGTACAAGGACCAGCAAGAAAAGGCTTACCTCGCGGCTGTTGCCCATAAGGAGGAAATCAAGAAGCACCTCAAGCTCCATGAGAAGGTCTTCGCGATTCATCACCATGGCTACAATCCCCATGGCCACCACAGCCAGCACAACTACAAGCGTGGCGAGTCTGAGAGTGCTGTTGAGGCCAACACTGCCAAGGTCGAAAGGTACATTGAGAGGGCCGAAGATGGTATTAACGAAGTCATCGACGAGTCCCTTCGCAAGGTCCTTGCTAAGGCTGAAGCAGCCCACGATGCTGTTGTCGAGAAGGGCATCCAGAAGGTTGAGAAGGTGATCGCCTACACCGTTGCCAAGAAGCTCAAGGAGCTTGTTCATCTGATCGCCAAAATTGATGGTGTTGAGCAACCCAGCGAGCAGCTGGTTAGCAAGGTCATCTTGAAGACTGTGATTGCTATTGAGGAAGTTGCCGAAGAGATCTTTGCCGAGGCTGACGAGGTCCTCGGTGATGACCCCAACTCTGAGGAGGTTGAGAAGGTCACAAAGAAGATTGAGAAGCTGCTTTCCAAGGTGATCGACAAGTTCATCCGCAAGGCTCTTATCACCATCTTTGGTCTTGAGGAAGAAGCTACCGAGGAGACCACACCCAAGACTGGCTTGTATTTCGACGAGGACGCTGAAGTCAACGAGTCCGAGGGATCTCGTGGATCTCGTGGATCTCACGGAGCTCACAAGCTTCGCTTCAACAACAACAATGAACAGGCTGACGAATCCGAGACGAATGTCAAGCTTGGCAAGCACAGCAAGCGCAGCGACGAATACAGCGATGACAAGCTCGAGCATGCCATTGAGAAGGCTGTTGAGGATGCTACAGCCAGGCTTGTCGAGGACGTCAAGGGGCACCACTCCAAGCATTCCAAGAACCACAACTAAGCTTGCGCTTAGTTATGCCTAAGCTGATGACCGGCACGGTCAACATCAGGCTCACCCACCTGACAAGTGCTCGACCCGGGTATAGTGAAGGAGCTTCTTTTGTAGCATTTCACTCAGGGTTGAAGAGGGACTAGTTACAGTGTTTTAATCATTTCAGATAGCCATTCCTTTAATAAAAGTAACCTGTCTCCTAATAATCTTGGTCTTTTGACTCGCATATTGGTGGTGTATGTCGTGTAAGTCAAGGCCGTTTCTTCTCGTAGGGGTTTATGAGAATATAGTCTAAGCAAACGTTTTTCGGCTAGCACATATTCCTTGTTAAATAGTTACCAACTGTTTCTTTACAATTATTACTTATAAAAATAATTAACAAATAATTAAGACGAGTTTAATGCCAAGAATTCCCGAGTTCTAGACCCAAGCTCAGCAGAGCGGTCCAATTCCGCGTGGTGATAAGCTTATCTTATCAGCCAGGAAATTCTTCCAAAATTTCTTCCTCGAAAAGTCAAAGGGACCTTCACCATCCCCCACCTTAACAGCACAACAACAATTCAACTACGCTGGATTTGACGTCGCAATGGTCAAACGCAAGGTTGCTGCGCTCGAGAAACTGGACGCCGACTTGTATGCTTGCCACGCATTCCTTCTCTGTATAATCAGGAACTAATAATTCTACAGCGCGAGTCTCCAGCAGAAAATCCGTCGCGACCCCAAGTAGGCCGCCTCGTCTTGTAACACCACCACCAATCGCTAACCCGAGATTTTAGATCGTACAAGGAGGAGTTTTTGAAACAATGGGAACAATATGAGGCACAGCGCGAGATCTTTCTCGTCTCTCCCGCCACTGCGACCGCCGATTCGGTCGAATCCTTCCACAACATCATTGATCTAATCGCTCACGTCGCCGATTGTTACAAGGAGGAGACCGAGACTTTCCCTGACGACCTCAAGGCTATTTTGACACAGCATCATGTTGTTTTGCATCCTGAGCTGCGTGAGAAGATCGTTGGAAGTCTGATTCTTCTCCGCCGAAAAGAAGTCATTGACTCGACCAGCGTTCTCACCACACTTTTCCCCATCCTCGTATCGTCGCCAAGCAAAACTCTTCGTGAAACTCTATTTCAAAAGATCCTGAGCGACCTTCGAAACTCAAACACAAAGTCCATCAACCATCCTCTTAACCGTACCGTTCAAACCGTCCTCTACAACCTTGTGACCGCCGACCGATCTTCACCGCGAGCTATTTGGGCCATCAAGATTACCCGCGAGATGTGGAAGCGACAATTCTGGACCGATGCGAAGCCTGTAGACGTCATGAAGGAGGCTTGTCTCTCTGACAATGAGAAGGTCGTGGTTGGCGCCGTTCGCTTCTTCCTTGGAGGAGACAAGGAACGAGAAGAGCTCGAGGACGAAAGCAGTGATGAAGATGTCGATTTGAGTCAGGTCAAGCATCAGATGGGTATCAACAAGAAGACAAAGAAGTCAAAGAAGCAATACGACAAGGCCGTCGACAAGGTGAAGCGTGCTGAGAGAAAGAAGACCAAGCCTCATCCGCTCAACTTTTCTGCTCTGCACCTCCTCCACGACCCTCAGAACTTTGCCGAAGAGCTCTTCTCGAAACATCTACAAAACTCCAAGGCCAAGCTATCACTCGATACCAAGATTCTAGTGGTGCAATTGGTCACTCGACTCGTCGGTCTGCACAAGCTGACGATCGTGGCGCTTTACTCCTGGTTTATCAAGTTCCTGACTCCTCGGCAACAGTCTGTCACATCTTTCCTGGCTTCCTTGGCGCAAGCAGTGCATAACCTGGTACCTCCGGATGTACTAGAGCCATTGATTCAGAAGATTGCGAACGAATTTGTCTCCGAAGCATCAGCTGCTGAAGTTGCAGCTGCTGGTCTGAACTCGATTCGTGAGATCTGCGCTCGACAACCTCTAGCCATGACCGACACACTGCTGCAAGACTTGGTCCAGTACCGCAAGAGTAAGGACAAGGGTGTCATGATGGCTGCCAAGGGTCTCTTGTCGCTGTACCGAGAGGTCGGTGCAGAGCTCTTGATGAAACGAGACCGTGGTAAGAACGCTACCATCAATCTGAAAGCTGGTATTCAGGCCCAGCGCAAGTTTGGTGAAGAGGACGCTGGCGGTATCGAGGGCTTGGAGCTTCTAGAGAAGTGGAAGGAGGAGGAAAAGAAGCGGAAACGGCTCGCCAAGGGTCTTCCTGAGGACGCTGGGAGCGATGAAGAAGAAGATGAGGGAAATAAGTCTGATGAGTGGGAGGTTGCCTCTGATGATAGCAGCGATTCTGGCGACTGGATCAATGTTTATCATTCTTCTGACGAGGAGGACGATGAAGACGAGCCTGCGTCGAAAAAACAAAAGACAGACGAGGAGGGAGTTGAGGACGAGCAGGCCAAGAAGGACAAGGAAGAGAAGGAAGCCGAGATTGATCGCATCTCCAAGCTCGCTACCACAACTATCCTTACACCCGCCGATCTGGCCAAGCTTCAAGAACTCCGAATGTCCGCCTCAGTCGACAAAGCCATGGGTAACCGCCGCAAGCGTCAACAAGACCTCGAGGACCGCCACCGCGACGACGGTCTAACAGCAGAGCAAATCGAGGCGCCAGCTCGTTTGCGCAAGCTGACCAAGGAGGAGCGAGTCGCACTCGCAAAGGAGGGCAAGCCTGATCGCGAGGAGCACAAGAGTACGCAGGCGATTCGCAAGTCCAAGATGCAGGCCCAGGGCAAGAGTACGAGCAATAAGGAGAAGCAGCGCAACAAGAACATCTTCATGACTATGGGTAAGGCGAAGAGCAAGCATAAGAGGAGTTTGGTCGAGACGAGAAAGGTGCTCAAGGGGCATGTGGATAGGAGTTCGAGAGGTGGTAGGAGACGTAATGGAACATAGGCGGGAGTCAAGGGGTTATAGAGATAGAATCACTTGTGCTATGGACACAGCGTGCAAAAGACTTTATTTTTTTTTTTTTCGTTGCTATATTTACTCGATCTTGATGAAATGGTTAGTTCCCTCTGCCAGGCTTAGACGTCCTGGCCTACTACTTCTCTCTACTAAGCTCACATGTCCTGGAGATTGGCTAGCCTTGGCACTACTTTTTGTTCATAGCAGCGAGGCACTTTGCGCAACAGATAGAGTTACTAACAGTCTTATCTTTGCAGCCAGGTGTGTCACATGAGGATTCCTTGTCAGCAGTGCCCGAGGCCATGGCGATGAGGATCTGAGCGGCTCTGTTGACTTCAGAGTCGGATGAGTCTTTTTCGTTGGCGTCAGGCATAATGATGGATGGGTTGGTTTACTGGTGAGACCAAGATAGCAAGTTTTGGGGGTGTTGAATACGTCAAATTGGACATAGATCTGTAGGATTATATAGATTGGAATATGTATGGAATTGTAATTGGCAGAACAAGCGAATAGTCTCGGTGGTATTTTGTTCTCCATGGACAAATGGCCTAGCAGCGTTAAGAACTTGTTAAGTGAACAATTGGGTTAGTTGACTTTGATGAAAAGAGATTGAATGCAACACAACTCGATGTTACAACTTTATTCCTTGTTCACTCTCTTGCGGCAATTGTAACTTTGTTCACCATTGGTTGTCAGCGACGAGGTGAATATGGCTTGATTCAGGAGAACAAAGTCAGTTTTGGAGAAAGGGGGCTAGTTACCTACCACTGACTCACCTTTTACATATCATACAGGGCTAGGAAATATGTACTACATGTTCGGGATATAATGATCTACTTGATCTTAGTCTAAAAGAGGAATTCAAGGTTGTTGCAAAATATGTATCTAATCTAAATCTTGGAGTAGCTGTGCCTGTGCGAGGCTTGTTTCAAAACCACTTTAACAAAGTTTCGTTTCTTCATTCATGAAACAAGGAACATGACTCGCATGGATCATCATGTCTACTCTCTCTCTCTACTGTACCAGGCTTGAGAAAGGGCCGAATGATGGCCTTTGATGATGAGCATGAAATTGGCCTAAAGAAGCAGGCGTCTGTTAAGTTGGTTGTGTTATAATATGATCGATCTTCTTAATTAATTTCCCACATTCTAGAAACGATGGGAAGAAGTTAATTATACCTGCCGAAGTATGAAGCCGATCTGATCAGCCATGTACGTACATACATACGGCATTCGAATGAACTTGGATGTGGACATGGATAACAATGTTAACAGAGACAAACAGATGCAATTGCAATTGCAATTGCAAGGGCGTAGAGGGTTAATTACATTACAGAATAGAACCTATGCTGCTTGCTGCTCACTGCTCACTGCTCACTGCCAAGATCATGCTCAAGTGCCCGCCCAAATGGTAAATGCCCGCCTCCTCATCTTCGGGCTGTCTTTACAACGATAGTAACCTTGGCCACAGGCTCACAGCCAACAAACACCGCCAATCAAGTTAAACCCCCCAAAGTCAGGCTCCCTCCCCGCAATCTCCCCCAGGTTTCTCCAAACGGTCCTTGTGGAGACTGACTCGACATTTCCATTCCCCCATGGGGTTACAGTGCCTCGCGCTGATGCTACAATCTTGCTTTTTTGCCTTCAACCCATGGCTGCATGGCATGGGCTCTCAAACTTCCAATGACGAGTTGGGCTCATCAAATGACCCCCTTGCTCGGGGCCTGCATCATCCGAAGCTTTTGAGGGGAAAAGACGAGGTTCAAAAATACAACTTCATTCCGTAACGCACCTTTCTCCCCCCCGCCTTCGCTTTTTCTCCTCTTAATGTGAAACGAAAAAGGAAAAAAAACCGTTGTATACCACAGAAACATCATGGGCGTCAAACAGTTCTTTAAAGACCGCTCTCTAAAGGTCTCGGATAGCCGCGTCACCAGAGCAGCCGAGCTCTCTTTGCGGGAATCTATCTGGCCAATCGCACTCGTCACTGTGCTCTTCTTTCTCTGGGGTTTCAGTTATGGCCTTCTTGATACGCTGAACAAGCACTTCCAGGAGGTTTTGGAGATTGATCGTGCACGATCAGCAGGACTTCAAGCTGCGTACTTTGGGTGTGTATTTTCACCAGAAACAAGAGTCTATCTATCGCAGCTGACCGAGTTTCAGTGCTTACCCTCTCGCGTCTATGGGACATGCCGCATGGATTCTTCGTCACTACTCGTACAAGGCCGTTTTCATCTGGGGACTTTGCCTGTATGCTATCGGCGCGTTGATTGCCATTCCTTGTATCAAGGCCGAGTCGTTTGCCGGCTTTTGCATGTCTATTTTTATCATTGGAAACGGACTTGGCTCTCTTGAGACGGCTGCGAACCCATTCATCACTGGTAAGTCACTGAGTCATTCACCTTCTCTCACATATCTCTGACAGTTGTAGTTTGCGGTCCCCCTCGATATTCCGAGATTCGAATCAACATCTCGCAAGCCTTCAACGGTGTCGGCACAGTTATCGCACCCGTGCTTGGCTCATATGTCTTCTTCAACAACCTCGATGACACTGCTGCGTTGGCCAATGTGCAATGGGTGTACCTATCCATTGCTGTTTTCGTCTTGATCCTGGCCTGTCTCTTTTACGTTTCCAAGATCCCTGAGATCACTGATGCTGGTACGTATATTTATGCCATGAGTAAACACCACCCTACTAACAAGTCTTTCAGATATGGCATTCCAAGCCCAGGAGACACACTCTGATGCTGACTCAAAGCCGTTCTACAAGCAATACAAGCTCTTCCATGCTTCATTCGCCCAGTTCTGCTACACCGGCGCACAAGTCGCCATTGCGAGTTTCTTCATCAACTACGCCGTTGAGACACGCAGCGGCACGTCGAGCGCAACTGGTGCCAAGCTCTTTGCTGGCGCACAGGCTGCCTTTACCATCGGTCGCTTCTTCGGCACTCTTCTCATGAAGTTCTGCAAACCACGAAAGGTCTTCCTGGTGTTCCTGACCATGTGTATCATCTTCATTGGACCGCCCATTGTTCACGGTCAGGTCGCTGGTATCTCTTTTCTCTACGTTGTCCTCTTCTTCGAATCTATCTGCTTCCCTACCATTGTTGCTCTGGGCATGAGGGGTCTTGGACGACACACCAAGCGAGGAAGTGGTTTCATCGTCGCTGGTGTTGTGGGAGGTGCGTGCGTTCCTCCGTTGACTGGAGCAGTTGCGGATATGCACAACATTGGTATTTCCATGGTTGTTCCCATGATGTTCTTCGTGGCGGCTTGGTCATATCCCATCTGTGTCAACTTTGTTCCATCATACAAGAAGGTCGTCGACGTTTTCTACGAGGCAGAGATTGGCCTTCAGGGACGAACCCTGGATGAGGAGAAGATCACGGAGGGTAAGGCTGATGAGAAGGAGACGTCCGCAACAGTCGCTTAAGTGTATGTATATCTTGTGTTTGATAGCGGCGCAGAACACGCTAGAAACAAAAATACATGAATAGCAAAAGTGTGAAGCACCATATGGCGCCGTACAATGCGTAATCTGGGAATCGAACCCAGGGCTCCCCGACGTTACTCGAATGGCAACGGAGAATTTTACCACTAAACCAATTACGCTTGGAGTTTGTTAAGGCCTTGACTTGCAAATTGTGCTCTTGTCGTGACGATGCTGAGTTTCTGTGGTGGGAAAATTGTCTTGTTCCATTTAGCGCCACGCGTGGGGGTCGCTGTGGGGCGGGTAAGGCCGTTATTTCTAATCATCCGAACCAATGAGATGTCACACTTGAATGCGAGCTCTTCGTTGCCCAGATGTACCCTATACCTCTGTCTACCATTCTGCCGACATACAGAGAGGGGATCTCTTTCTCTAAAGTATAGGGGCGGCTGCTATGTATTTTCTGATATCCTATAAGGAGTTTCATACCACGGATGGTTTTCCGCACTTCTGGATACTGTGAAAGGAAATAGTCCAGGTCATGTCCTTCCAAGGCTCACTTCTTTGTCTTTATCATTAAAACAATGTGCCAACTATCTACACCACATTTACGTACAGGCCAAAGGGCATACATAACAGGAGCGGGATGATAGTAAGTGGCCTAAAGAGGCGGACGGGGAAGCGGATGAGACGTGAGAGGGATTAGAGTTGAATGTGCCTCGACAGATCTTTCTAGGGTAGTCCCTGTCCTGGTGAGGTCGTGTAGGGATGGTGGGCCCTACAGCAGTTAGAGACAAGGGGCAGTTTACCCAAGGTGAGTGTCGAATGCGATGGGTCTTTCAGGGCGTTCGTCTTCGGCCCTGTGTGCTGGAGAACAGGCTCAAGACGAGGGGGATGTCGTGAAAACGAGATATGAATGCGAAACAGGGGAAAGATCGCATGTACTGGTAAATCTAGAAAAGCTCTGATTTCAGAATGAACACCATGGCAGAGCATAAGAAGGAGAGAAGGTTGTGGTGTTCTGATGTGAGAAAGAGTTATCATCACAGAAGCTGAAAAGGTTGTATGGGAAGGAGAACCGAGAAAACAGTGTGAATGTACATGTTCAAAAGACAACTAGTTAAAGAGTAATACTACAGTACTATCATTGTTATTCCAGTCTAGGTTGGAATGGCAACGGACACCGAGCCAGATTTCAGTGATGGATAATTCCTAGATTCACCTGCTAGTTAACGGCAACGGTTCAAGGCGTCGCGTATGCACCTAGGTCAAAGAAGACAATGCCTTTTCCAGTACAGTGCTGATTTTCATCCAAGTGGCAAGCTAATTGTTCAAAAAGGTTATTTTCCGATGAGTTCTCGATCGAGTAGAGGATCAACTCTACCAATGAGACGTCTAGTCGTCTCCGTGGAACTACTGTACCAAGTGGACATGGAGATGTTGCAGCAATATCTCGATCCTCAATCACATCATCACGTGAGATAGGCTGTGTTTGGATACAGTCAAGTTTGTTGACTGAGAAGGTTCCAGGACTGATTCTTGACGTTCCCGGAGAGCATAAACCGGGGCAGAACTGGAGCTGTCGTTGACGCGTATTCTGAGGCTCCATTCATCAGTCAGCCAATCTTGCATTAAACTCCTACACGTGTAGAGATCCTTATATCTAATTGGCCTGGAGATAAAGGCTTGGTCCGGGCAACACCCGCTGATCTAAGCCCATACAAGACAAGTGTCTTGGCTTTATCCACGATAAAGTTGGTAGGGTCCATTCTGCTGCAGTTTTTCTCGTTTAGTCGACCGAGAACTCAACGCGTGGTGCTCATCTCATTGGCCAGGTTTTGTTCAGAGACGTTTCGTTCTTTGAGCCATGACCAAATAGAGGCATGAGTCGCGTGCTCGTGCTTCCGGTCCCTCGACGAATCTCACGTCAAAGTCCCGCCTTGTCTGACTTTAAAAAAGCTCCGCTGGTTTGATGTTAAGCTCTGGCGTTAGTGTACCTGAGACGTGATTTGAGACTTGTGTTGATCATCTTTCAACGAATGAGTTGCATAGAAACTCCCATGCAGTCCGGTAGTTGACACGGAACTTTAAAGCAAACTATCAACAACACGACCATGTGGCAAGCCGACAATGTACTGGAAATTCTCGGTATTCTACCGACCAGACAAGCCCTACTGGCGTATGGTAGCTCCAAGGATAGATGCAGCCCTGGCTCGCTTGCATCTTGGCATACAGCTTTCAGCACCGCCATCTGCATCACAAGCCAAAGATTCGGTGACAGACTGGGACATGTGTCGTGTGCTCACAATTTTCCTTGCATGCCGCTTCTGTCGCATGCGCTATTTCCCAAAGTTGATCGACCTATCTGTTACATCCAACGCAATGTGTGTCCATCGCTATGAAGCTGATCGACAGTTACAGCCTGCGACAATCATAAGGAGTGGGAACAAGGTTACTTAACAAGCTTGTTTAAGTGTTACCACCTTCTCAATAAGGTCCGCGGCCCCATTCTTCAGGCCTGTCTTGGGTATCGACTTTATAACATTGTCGATCTTAAAAAAAAACAAAGCTGAAGAGAACAAGAAACATCCCCCAGTAAACCTTGATGCGCACCTTTTGTTGCTATAATAAACTAATGTATCAATTTAGCTCACACAACCTAGTAAAGCAGATAGACAGACCGAGTGGGTTCTCGGCTCACGAACGAGGCGCTTTTTGGGCAGTCGGATGCACCTGTTGATCCCACCCTTGGCACTCGAGAATCTGTGGCAAGTTGAATTATGACCCTGGGCTAGACTTTTCTTCATGTACTCTGTAGTCTTCTTGGCAACACCTTAACGCTGAGGGGCGTGCGGGTAAAGCTTTTCGGGCAAGGTTGGTGTGTCTTTTACCTTCCACGTTTCAACACATGCTTCTCTTATTGGGCCTTTCTTTTCTCTCCACTGAGAGACTAATTCATATATATATATATATATA
>JAJJWN010000395.1:0-45834 GCA_021655885.1 Fusarium abutilonis
ACCTTATAATATCTTATTAACTATTTTATAAATAAAAAAATATACTTTTTCTTTTATATTAATAACTATATATTAAGGGATATTTATAAGTATTATAGTTTATCTCCCTTTAAGAGTGAGAATATAGGGTATTATAGCTAGGATATAGAACAGAGAGCTGCTGGCAGCTTTTTTGGATTTTAGATGTAATTTTCATCTCTTTTTACTTTTTCTTTTTGGTGCGAAGTGATTTTTAGTTGAGGACAGTTCATGCGCTGTTTATTGTTGTTATAGAATCTCAAATCATCAAAAATGCTTTTTGACTACTAAATACAATTTTACCTGATGCCTAATGAGGGCAGATGTTACGGCGTAAGGTAGTTAATGACGAGACTAGTGAAGACCCCAATGCAACATATATTTCAGCTGGCTGGTGATACCTGAAACTTCCAAATTCGCCATGCTGCTTCACAACCTAGATATAATGTGATGTCCGTGTCAGTTAAAGTTGAAGCTCAGCCAGCTAAGAAATGTCTAAAATCCGCGTGTCTACCCAGCCACAGAGGCAACCAAGACATTGAACGCTTGATGAAAGGGAAGATATAATCCGTCGCTTACGCCTATCACTTTACCTCATCCAACCAACGTGATTCGGCCGGAAGTTAATAATAAGCTAGGAAAATAATAGATGGAAAATATCTGATTGGTTTAGGGGATAGACTTTTTTTTCCGAAGATCTGCCCTAGGTAAAGCCAATTATAAATATCTACCTTAAACTACTAACCCTACAGACATCTAATAGTGTTTGACGCTAACTGGAATCAATTACCGAATAAACTTATTATCGTATAACTTAAATCCTACCTTGGTAGCTATATATATAGTAGAATCTGACTTTAGTACCGATATAGCTAGTTAAATAGGCGCCCTTTATCCTTCTTAGGAACGTACCGGCGTTAAATAATATAATATAATATAATTTACCTCGTCTAACCCTCTGGGACGTTCGGTCACAATTATGCCTTTGGGCCATTATCAAGCGCAGGCTGAGCTCATCAATGTCCATGGTGCTATGAACACAACGGAGCTTAAGGCAAGTCCGTGTGTCGGAAATACCATGCGGGACTGAAAACGCATAAAGGCAATACCTGAACCGCTTCTGTCTAGTTCTAACGTGCCAGATATGATTGCGATGCTTACCTTTCCTAACTCCGAAATCACACGCGCGTCTGAAGACCGTAATTGCGAAGACAGCCAACGCCAGGAGAAAGTTTGTTTGCTTCCTAAGCCCGGAGTAATTCCCGTTTGTTATCACATGACACAAAAGTACTCTATTCGGTTCCTTGTTTAGTTCAGTCACAGTAGACTGTGGATAGAGAGAGGGATCTCACATTAGTAAACTCCATGAGACTGTGGGAATACCCATTTCTATGTTACGGCACATTTTTCATAATGAAGATAAGAAGAGTGTATTAAAATAATCAGTAGATTTGAAGACCCCCGTTTCCAAGAAGATTAAAGCGTATTATTGTCATACCATATCAGTTACTCTCCCTTCGCCAAAATCTCAGGTATCGGTGTCTGAACCACCGGAGTACTCTGACTCTCCGTGCTGTTCCACTCAGTTGGCCGAGATTCTCCAGACCGGTACCAGTTTGTCTCGGGATCCCCAAGACATTCCCCAACAGTAACCGCTAGAGGCCAAATGTGTAAGTAAAAATAATCAGGGTGTTGGGAGACAAGAACTAACCTTTCTTGCCGCTTCGCCTTGTCGCCTGGATAATCCGAGGCAGGATATTCTGAACTGTATTCTGATGAATGTCGTGCATAAGAACAATGGAACCGCCGTTGTTCAAACCGCTGTTGTATGATTCTACGGAATGTTCGACACCGCCAAAGGACGAGTAGCGCCAATCGTCGGTGTCGATATCAGCAATAATGACTTTATAGCCCAGCTGACCCAGAACTCCAAGAGTTCGGTCGCTGAAGCTAAAATAGGGGGGACGCATGTAGACAGGGTACTTGCCGATGATGTTAGAGAATTCATTACTCAGCAAAGACATTTGCTGTTCAATGTCGAAATCATCAATGCCTGCGAGGTCTGGGTGGCCGTAGCTTGGTCGAGTTAGCTAGGTGTGTCGAGATAGATGTGGTACATACGTATGCGAAGCGACCTGATGTCCCTCTTCAATCATTCTGTTGACAGTAGATGAGTAGTCGGCGATGTTTCCAATGTTGTATCCATTGAGGAAGAAGGTGGCCTTGAACCCGGCTGCAGCAAGCTGATCTAGCACCGAATCCGTGTACACAAAAGGGCCATCATCGAAAGTGAGTGCAATGGTTCCCTCTTGAGTACAACTGTAGATTGCAAAACCAGCTGCCACTGCTCTCTTCTTCGGCTGTATGGGAATTGTCAACCCTGCAGCGAGGTGGCACAGAGAAGACAATACAACAAGACCACGCATTGTGAGTTTCTGACAGCTGTAAAAGACAGGTGGGTGAACAAACAAAGAATGAACAAGAATGGTTTTGTAGAAAGACGAACTTGCCATCGTGTTGGTTATACGCTGTATTGTATTATATAGACTTCTTCCCTCTTACACCAGCCACCTATCCCTCGAAATTGGCCCAACAACCCATTCTCGTCATTATACATGCAAGGAGGAAGGTTAAAAAGCCCGATCTGTTAGAGTTAATTCGTTTCCAGAGCAACAAACGTGTCTCGGAGCTTTCTCCCGCTGGTGGCTGATGTGGCTTGAGGACTAAGACAACCTAATGGCGTAAATAATAATCTATATGGTATTACATGCATTGAAACTTTTGACCAACGTTAGTTGATTCCGTGATTTCTTTTCTCTCGCCTATTTTGGAATAACTAGACAATAACAAAGGGTTAAGTTAAGTGAGCTTAAGAAAAAACACTGAAATGCATCAGGTCATAGATCCAATAGCTGGCTACAAACCTAAGTCACAGAGTACGTTTGAGTAAAGTACCTCACGAAGCATCCGCTCTTTGAATTTAACGCTAAGGACTCCGTGAGGCTCAGACGCACTGACAGGCCGTTTTCGTTGTCGTTTAGATAGTCAAGCGCCACCGCTGCAGGTTCATGTAAAAGTGACAAATAAAATCTCGATGATGAAACCTACGTATATTAATAAAACGCATGTTGATTTCTCGTTTTTGCAGGTGGCGTACTTTATCCCAAGAGGAAACGTTGTTTAATTTCCGAAGGGACTCTAATTTGCTGTTATGACACACCATATAACTTTCAAACAGGAGACTAAATTCAGAAAGACATCACTGGTGTAGGGTAGTTTTGTCATCCGGATGTAAATGCATCACCTAGTCAGGTACTGATTGAAACCCTTAAGTACTTTAGCCTCGACTAAAACTTCTTAGGCTATTATGCTGTAATGAATAAAGCATTAGTGGTCTGTCTCGTTAATGCTATAGAAGTGTGAGTGAGAGTGTACCATGAGGTGAATTGTAAAAATGGGAACATCACGACTTGGTCAACGATTGAGCTTCACGACCACAAGTATGGGCGTTCTAAGCTGACACCACCTCGTAATCATGTAGCATATCTTCTATGCGCAAGATGATGCTATATAATAATTAACAAAAAAACCATCTAGACGTTCAATAATTGATCCAGTAGCTATTTGTATGGAAAGCTATATCATATGAAGTTTTGTTACTAGTACGTGTTTCGATTGAGATATTTGCGAGCGGAGGGAAGGGTCTCAATTTTTGTGCCATAATCTCCATGGCAGATAATCAACAGTGTCAAGTATATTCATAAGCTTAGTTAGGCTCAAGAGCAAGACATGGGTCCTCTACACTAAGACCTCCTTCAAGATCCATCCACTCGATAAGCGAAGGCTGCTCAGGCAGAAAGGGGGACATTGCACCCGCAGCAAGAGTATCCTTAGTTTCGTCGTCGTAAACCTGGAAATAGATGCCGGGTTCGTTGAGGACTGGCGGCTTTGAGCCTTCTTTGAGGCCCAGCGAGCATTGAACGTGATCCATGATCCAGTCAAAGTCTCCTTGGTTGTCGAGGTCGGGCTGGATATGGTGACTGTTTCGATCTCCTACCTGATCCGACCGCCCGATGATGTCGAGACCGCCGCGGTCAAACCATTGACCGTTGTACTTTTGCTTCCGGGCATGGAGCTTGCGCTTGTTATGCTCCGTTACAGGACCGGGCCCGTGACCCAGCTTGATGTGTGTCTTGTTGCGCCCAGGCTCGTCGTCCATAAGAGTGAAGTGGTACTCGGTGCCTCTGGTCTGGAATCCAAAGACGGGGCGTTCTACCATGCTTGCATCGCGTGCCTTTGGCTGTCCAGGCATGGAACCATCCCAGTAGCCGATGTGTCGCACGTGGAGGCCTAGACTCTTGGAGCTGGCTTCTGCAGCCCGACTGAAGAGATGATCCCTCTTGGTAGCTCCAATTGATTCGAGCCCAACTCCGTTGAGGTATGGTCCAATGCCTTGAAGACGGTTGATGGCATCCGCCGTGAAATCGCCGAGGGCTAGTACGGCTATTTCCTTGCCGTACTGGATGAACCAATTGCCAATTTCGCGGATGTGAGTAACAGCCGAGATAGCAGTGCCAATCGATCCAGCAACACAGATGACTCCATCCGCTGTTTCGCCGTCTTCACTGAATGACCGGCACTCTCTAACAAGGCCCCAAAAGCCGATAGCCCCAGTGGCCACCAGTGTGGAGCGTTTTGCAATATTGATAGCCAGTCTTGTGTTGGACTCGAAATGTGATGGATCCCGTTCGATCAGAGCCGAAGCCTCCGAGTCTATACGTGAATTTAGCAACAATATTGGGGGAAGACACTGTTGAAAGACTTACTTGTTCCATCATGTTCGCTTGCCCAATGAAGAGGAGGCGAAAACTTTCCGGGGGCAGATTGGAGACTATTAACAGTGGACACAGCGCAGAGAGCCGGGCCAGGGACAGTCGCAAGCCCTGCAAAGATAAGAGAGAATCTCATAATGAAGTAGTAAGTGAGATAAAGAGAATGCTTGGTTCGAGGAGTTGATTTAGTCTTGGTCGATTGGTGCTTAATGGTGTGTGCAAAACTCATCTGGCATGTCGGCATACCTGTCTTTTATAATAAACAATGATACATGGCATAGAGTCTTCCCACCACCTTCAGCCATGAGAGAAGACAGCATCGCCAGAACCAAAACCACAAGAATAGAATATCTGCGTGCATAATTCAAAGACACATGAGACCACCGTCTATCGTGGCTGTACACATGAAGTTCGTTCATAGCCGGCGGTCCATTATACTGAAACGGAAAGAAGATGCAAGTCAGCCCGCATGCTAGGCATCTAACGTCAGATATCCTCGGGTAGATGCCAGCCCTACTGTACGGAATATCTATCCTGCAGATTCAATGTCAGGTGCAGTACAGCTTTACTATAAATAGTGATAACAACTGTATCAAAGTAGCATTTGCTTACCAGACGCAGCATTCCACCTGCAAGCACAACCCCCAGCCCCCAACCGCCAAGTAGCTATGCTGTTGGCCAGAAGAAAAGGCTGTAACCGACCTGCATAATACCTACATAGCTCTCACGCCTCCCCCGCACACACACTCTCTCTTTATCTCACTTCACATTTCCCCGCACCACAACTCAAACCCAACAAAAATATCTCCAACCTACGCCATGTCAAACAGTCAACGCTTGCCAACTGGAGGGACCAACCCAGAGAATGAAAACATGACCGGTAAATACATCCATCAAGAGACTCAAATTCATCACTCTCAGTCTGACGTTGATTCGGAAAGGCTCTGCAACTGGGTTTACCAGAAAGTCCTCCAAAAACCAGCCAACTTCTTGGGGATGGAAGGATTTCAAGGAGACTAATATCGTCATGGTAGCTTTGGTTCTGTCTATTCTCAAGGGTTTTCACTCGTACTATAAACACTGCCAGGTATGGGAGGATGCGGACTTGTATGACAAAGTCTGCGTGATTTGGGGGGTTATCTCAGTTCCACTGCTGGCTTTCTTTGGAGCCCACAACCTATGGCTCTACTTCGACTTGCGCAGCCGATCAAACAAGCAGTCGTAGATAGTCTTAGGCTATGAGATATAGGATGTATGTTACCACGGTCAGCGATCAACCGCCTCTCAAGAACGTATATCACAATACCAAACTCTTCCACGCGACGTGACTTGCATATCCAGCCCCCAACAGATGGCTTAGTTTGCCAAGTTTTGTAAAAGTCAACTGATGCATGCACTAAGCCTTATGCCGCTTACCACACTACCACAGTCATATTTATACATAGTTAAGCGACCAATGGCGGGTGATAAGTCTTGATTAGGAAAACGATTTTATACCTCATCTCGAGTTGTCAATGATCGGCAAAGCTGACCAACACCCGTGAATTAATCAATCCTTACATCTACATGACTTGCGAACCTGCCAAGGCTAACCCATGAGATTCTATTCACAATTTACAAAAGGACTCTATAAGCCACATTCTATACTATAATTATCCCATCCTACCTTGCAGGGTGGTTATCTTTACTAATACTTGATTAATGGTGTGAAAGATGACTAGGACTTGCAGCAAGTAGATACGAGAGAGTATGTGCAGTGGAAGAGCCTTTCGAGATATAAAAGAGACAGGAAGGACAGTAAAATAATGTTTTTCTGACCAGCACACAACGAAAGACACAGCAGGCAAGTCACAGTCTGCTAAATCTACACCACGACCAACTCTTCTTTACTTTGAAAGACCTGCGTTACTCAATCTATCAACCATGATGCCCAACATCCTCTTGCCCATTCTTCTCTCCTGCATTGCTCCTCTAGCTTCTGCTACTCCATTACACAAAGACCTCAAAGCACTCGAGATTCGCCAGGAAGGTTTCGACTGGCCCAAGTGCTCAAAGACGGGCAAAGAATCCTGCACCATCTATATGGCGACTGGTGATACCATGTTGGCCAAATACCGCAACGCCGTGCTCTTCGATCACGACTGCAACATCAAGCAGGCATTCAGAACGGAGAAGACAAACCCCAAGATTGTTCTGAAGGGGCATTTGCCTAAATATGTTGATATCTTTGTCGATGATCAAGTTCGGCCTCAAGGTCATATCTCTTATGATTCGGAGGAGACCCCGCTTAATGATGAGAGCATGGCATGCCACAAGTTTCCAGGAACGGACGGAGTGGGTTGCAGGAAGGCGTTTAAGTGTGCTTGATTTTAAACTCCGAGGTGTATTTATCTAGCTTTTAGAAGGGGTGTGCTATGTTCTAGTGTTCTAGATTTGAACTCTCGGGTGTACTTGCTTTTCTTTCAGAAGGAGGAGGGTATTACGTCTACCTGATTACTTTAAACCTCTCAGTTCAGGAGTGTGCTAGTAAACTATGATAGGTGGACAATTTATATTAACACAACTTCCTCGTTCAACTGTCATCTGCGGTTTCAGATAAGATTAATTCACGGTGGCTACCATCTCACCCATCTGGCTTAGTGAGTGCAGCAAAACAGATCGACTTTGTCATTCACCTAGGAGACGCGGAAACACAGTCCCGCATCGCCAGCAGACGCTGGATGTTCACGCCGTCCATCAACCACACCAACCGAGACGGCCTGCGCAAGAAGCCCATCTCGATCAGCATCGAGACCAGGCCGATCAACCGCTCCGAGGCAGAAGCTCGAGTCCAGTTGGCCATGTGGGTCGCATCACAGATCGAGCGCATTCGACAGTTGCTGAGTAGACAAGTGCTCGACGAGCTGATCTCGGATATGATGTTTCCTCTTTTGTTTGTCCAGACTGAAAACTGGTCCATCTTCTTCGCTCGACTAGACCCTGACAACCTATCTCATATCGCACGTATCACAAACTAGATTTCGTAGACGTGGGGCTAACATATCTAGCAAATCTACACAGGGAAGCGCATCGGCGACAAGTCGAGTGTGCTAGGCGTATACAGCCTATTGCAGTGTATGCGACGACTCCGGGAGTTTATCGAAGGGGCTCACGCTGAATGGTGGCATCGTGTACTTGATGAGGTTGATCAAGTCTATGAGACTGGAACGGGGCCGCAGTTTACTCAGATGCAAGAGTAGGGATGAACGTGGCTTAGAATCAGATGAATCGCAGTGCTCCTAAACCAGGTCTCGATGAAGGGAATGGTGGAGGAGTGCATCGTCAAAGAAATACTACCTTGGACATGAAGCGGGAGTCTTGTATTAAGAGCATCTTTTCGTATGGATTCGTTATATAGCTTGGTTTTCATGTGTTGCAAGGAGACTGATATATTGCACGTTGCTGATCTTGTCGCTGCGTTCTTGAGCAAGGTCGTTGGCTTCCATGATGAGTTTAGTTTAGCCATAAGTATATCTGTTTGCGACCAGCCATGCATATCTCTAACTGACTTCTAATTGAACTCAGCTAAACCAAAACAATCAAGACGCAGGACGCTAATACATGGGGGACAATAAGGTCTCCGTTCCTTTTCGAGAATAGCTTCTCGGACTGCAGAGGGGACCATCTGGATGGTCATCGGGTCTGTAATACATACCCGTTCTGATACACAAAGTACTGAATCTTCTGTTATAGAAACCTCAGATATGAAGTACGTATAAGCTTGTTTTAATGACTCTGATATATATTGGACTTTGGTTTTAAAGATAGTTGAGTAAGCCGATATGAAAAGCTCTTCTTAGCCCCCGTTGATTGACTAATAGTTCTACCACGGCCGGATTCTTCGATGATGTAACCAGTGCTAAAGGTGTCTTACCTGACGTCTCGTATAGAACTGCTTTCTCTAATAGTATTAAGGGGCGATTAATCTTCCTAAACCGAAACGAACTTGAAGCTAAGATGGACGATACGTACAGCAAAGTGGTTGAAATCTGCTTGACCTGTCTAGACGAGAGTAGTACAGACTTCGGTGACCCTCAAGATTTTTGAAGATGAGGATGAAGTAGAGGTTGACTCGTGATACGTCAAGAAGGTTATGGATGCAATGAGTGTTACTTGTTACTGAAGCTTGGTCTCATGAACAGATACACTCATATATCTTCCAGCAAAAAGGACTAGAATAAATACTTACGACAGGAACTGAATCGAAAAGGACAATCGATCACACCCAATAGAAAGGTATAAACTAAATTCTGGATGGCCTGTCTTTCATATTATTCATGTATCCAGTCACGGCGGCAGGTACCGTTTCAAAGGATCGTCATCGCATATTAGATGCATTCTATAGGCTTAGTATCGCTGAGCTGCATTTAAAAATAAGTTTCTCATTATTATACTTATATACATAAGTTGCTCTGGCCTGTCGTATCTATTCAGGATCCCGATGCTACAAGCTGTATCTTGCAAGGGTTTGGCGCAGGATGGCCATTTACCCTACAGTGCTTTGTGAATGACAAATGAAACTTCATCGATCTCTCCCAGGTTCACAAACAGACTCAGGAGAGACGTTCTACGAGACTCATCTCTTAAGGTCAAAGCCGGGATGCTATATTATGACTTACAGTTTTGTCATGTCTGCATGTCTGTGTCTGAAATGTCGCATCCCAACACTTCAAAATAAATCTTTACCTTCCTTTCCTGGCAGATTAACCCAGTATAAGTACACATGTCCGTCGGTATAGGTACCTTAATGGTATTAATAAACCATTAAACATTAAACAATACGCCACAGGGGTCCAGACCTGCAGGCCAATCCTTTTGTACCTCAGCCGCACAACGTCTTGTTTGACGATTGGCTTGAGTTCTTGTCAGCACGGAATAACTTTATTTCACAGCATTTGTATTTTGATGCTTGATTTGCTTGCTAAAAATATTTCCAAGACTCGGCAACTATAAGGAGAGTAGAAAATAGCATGAAGAGCATTTCTACAAGGTATATAAGGATGGTTTTAGCTCAGTAGTTCAGAATCAGATAAAAGTTTTCAAACCCAATATCCTCAGACCATACCAAGATTCAAAATCCACTGTTCAACTATCTTCTTGTCCCAACTTCATCAGTCATCATGAAGTCTTCCACCATCTTGTCTTTCGGAGTTGTCCTTCTCAGCAGTCCTTCAACCGTCGATGCTAGACAATGCAACGGTCCCCCGTGTGGTCGTATCGAGAATGAGACACCCTGGGCGGCCAAATGGGCGGATCTGGGGATGACGGATCACCGATGTCAACTTAGCACAGTTACCGATCCTGTGAAATGCAAGCAATTCACTCTACCCGCCCGAACTTCCCGAGGCGGCTTTCTCCATCCTCCTCGTACCGACGTCGACGCTTTCTGCTACGCCAATCGCAGGTACTTTGTTAGATTCGGGCTGCTCGGGCGTTGGCAGCCGGTTCGTGCCGGTGTATGGATCAAGATCGACTCGGCTCAGACAGCCAAGTGCGATGCGAGAGATGGTACGCCTCATTGTACCGTCACGTATGGATGAGTGTGTGAATAGAGAGAGCAAGGTATATGTATTCAAGGTGGGTAGGGCTTGTCTTAAATATGAACATCATGAATGATGCAGCTGCGGAAGTCTTGAATACCTTAGTGATGATGTTACAATTATTCTTATTGCAGTCTTTGAACATGTTTTTTCTATCTGCACAGATGCCTTGTCGATACAATCATTATGCCTACATCTTATTGTATACCGCTTGGGCTCTGTATGATTAGAACAAGTTTGATTGAAGAAATAAAGACCAATGTGGCTCTTGCGGATGGATAGACTAATTAGCAACCCCATTATCTCGTCGTACAATTCGGACTGGAAAGTCCTCGATAAGCCAGATGCCCTGCAATACAACTTAGTCTTTACGCCCAGTTATTCTAGAACAGAGTGTCTTACAGCATTCATAATATGCAAAGGTCTTTCAGGCCGAGTCATAGCGAAATCGAAGCGTCTCAGAAGCTAGAAACAGTCAGTTATTATAGTCTTACTAGACTCAGTGCAAACACCACGGGCCACCGTATTGACTTACCTCAACAAATATCTTGTTGAGCTCTATAAGAGCTACTGGCTTGCCAAGACATTGATACTTGCCACTAGAGAAAACAAGATTGACCACACCAGACATTTCCTCAACTCGTGCCGGGTCTGCGTCTAGCCAGCGCTCAGGCGAAAAGAGACTTGCATCTTGACCAAATACATCCTTCGAGTGGTATATACCAAATGGAGAAGTGCCAATCTGGGTTCCTTCAGGGATGAATTTCCCTTCGATATGGTCACCACCCTTTGGCACAGTCTTAAAGAGTGGACCGGCCGCGGGAGCCTTTATGCGAAGGCCTTCTTGAATAGCGGCTTGGAGATAGGGAAGTCTTCTCGCCTCGGCGTCAGTGATTGGAGAGGAAATATTTCCACTGGCTATGCCGTCGTCAATCTCTGTCTGTAGCTTTTTGTAGGCTACCGGGTTGCTGAGCAGGCTCAACATTATCATGCGGATGGTAGTGGCAGACGTGTCACTTCCAGCGACGACATTGAGCAGTGATTCTCTAGATGCTTGCTCCTGGTCAAGTCCATGGCGAATAAAAGACCCGAGCATGTCAGGTTTCAAAGTGGCATTTGGTCCAAAACGTTCCGCGACCTTCTTGTTGGCCACGCTTGAATTCTTATCAGTGCCAACTCCAACCACGTTTGCATCGGTAAAAGAATGAACCTACCCGATAAACGCTCCAAAGCCGAGCTTGTCACTCTCCTTGGGTAGAAGTCCTCTAAACAGCCGTGAGTGTAGCAAAGAGACCAATGAAGGTATGTTGGCCATGACTAGAGTGACAGGAAAGAAGGAGCGCGTGATTTTGATAAAGTCAAAAACATCATCGTCTTGCTCCATGTAACCGAAGGGGTGGCCAAATGCCAGGTCGCTGATAACATCCAAGGTGAAGTATTGAATCTTTTGAGCAAAGTCTACTGGGCGGTAGGCTTGGGTTGATGACAGGTACTTAGTTTCAATTAGGTCGATGAGTCTCGCAATGTGCTCATCAATTGTCCGCTCCAACGACTCGTTTTCTTTGCCCGAGTACTACACAGTGTTTCAGCCTTCAAATTCTTTATACAAGGAAACAAGAGGGGATGGCAACTTACACCGGCGGCCATCTTGTTACGCAGCTTTGTGTGAGCGTCATCGTCCCTCATTGAGAACAAGTTGTCCTTGCCAGGCTCGAAACGGAGTGCATTATACCCTACATTTTTGATGGTTAATGATGGTTTTCGGACACTATGGACATAGTAGCGCGTTCACGTACACGGTCCTCTTGAATAAGCCGAACGACTAGCCATCATGCGACGCAGCAACTTGGGATCATCTGTTGCCAACTCATTGGGGCCAATGCGCACGAGCGACCCTATATTTTTACTACTGCTCAGTCTCCTGTGAGTTAATTCGAGAATAGCATAGTGGACGGACCGTATTTTTCGTTGGCTTC
Organism: Fusarium abutilonis; assembly: GCA_021655885.1. Classification (NCBI taxonomy): domain Eukaryota; kingdom Fungi; phylum Ascomycota; class Sordariomycetes; order Hypocreales; family Nectriaceae; genus Fusarium; species Fusarium abutilonis. Next base: position 12,406 of record JAJJWN010000395.1, read on the forward strand.
TTGAATGGCATATGGTTGACGTCCTTTTAGCGATTGTCTGACCATCCAGGCCTTGGAGAAACCAGCCCAGAACGGTCCTGGTACGTGCGACAGATGATGCCACGAGCGCAGCGAGTCCACCAGGTATAGCACCACTAGACCAAGAACTGCTGTGAGAATGACATTGGCTCGAGAGAGAGTGGATAAACTGTCAAATGCGTCCTGTGAAAGGACCTTGAAGAGTCCCGGTTCAGCGCTCATGGTGTTGAGCTTCTGAGGACAGACGTGTACGAATGATAGATGATGCCAAATTTACGGTACGATGCGAGAAAAGGGTCAGAGAACAGGACAGGAACCCCTGGAAGAAAATGAACGAGCTAGAGCAACTAGCACGAAGCGAACCCCTCTGTTGGTAACCACAGCCGAAATTATGAGGGTCTTGAAGTTTGAATGAACCAATGAGAAAGTCTAAAGAATTCAAGCTGACCTATTCCTAGAGATGACAGAAAAGCCAGGACTGAATCTGACCAGAGTTGACAGTGAAGATGCTAACCAAGCCTAGTCCTTTTTTGTCACCCCTTTAGGTCGACATGAACTGATATGCATGTGATCGACTCTTCTCCACTGTTCATCTGTCAGCGGAATTTGGAGCCCGAGCTTTTCCTACAAATGCATTCATGGTGCCAGGTTTCAGCTAAATCGTTAATTCCCTCATCATCTGTCCCACTTCCAACTATTATCAGGCAGAGTTGGCAAACGTCAACTATGGATGTCCCTCAATCATCTTCTCGGTATCCGGAAGAGCAAGTTGATGAGGCTCAACCCTCTGTGGAGGCCAATAATACTCCGATACCCACTTCGAATAATACCCATACGATTCAAGTCCAGGATGCTATCGTACGTTTTGTTTGTTTTGCGGGCTTCCCCAAACCCCGCCCCTGTAGCCCGCTACTCTATCTATCTGAACAATGCCTGATCATGATCGGGTTATAGGCTGCCGATAGCGATGACGTAGACTCAACCCTAGGCGAAGTAAGTCTTACATGCCTTCTGTAGATGCGCTGAGGTGAAGTGCTGATGCAGATGGCATAGGTTCTCGAGTCTTCTGTTGCGTCGCTGTCGTCAAGTATCCTAGCATATCGGGAAGAAAATGGACGGCGCTATCACGCCCTCAGCAGCGGAAGTAAATCACCCATTTCACTTTTACTCCCAAGCAATCAAGGTCCTCAGTGAAACTGACGCGTAATCAGAATATGTTCTTCCAAACGACGAGGTCAGTCACAACTTGACATGTGTTGCCTAGTCAAGCCATTGACTAACGACGCAAACAATATAGACAGAGAACGATAGGTTAGGTGAGTACAGTATTCAAAGCTGCTAGTCATGCGACAGATGCTAACAACGTATCCAGATCTTCAACACGAGCTTTACATCCGCACCTTGCATGGTGAGCTCGCAGTTTGCCCCAAGGCACATGGCGCGAAGCGTGTTCTTGACATGGGCACTGGCACTGGATTATGGGCCATTGACTACGGTAAGTGGATAGGTTTGATGGTAGCCAGCCCTATACATCGTGTGCTAATATCGGCTTTATAGCGGATGCCCATCCTGAAGCTCAGGTTTGACAATCAACTTGCCATGTTTCTCTTGATCCAATACTTATACCAAGTTTAATAGGTGATTGGAGTTGACCTAAGTCCAATCCAACCAGTCTTGTACGTTACATCTTTCCCCTGCCATACCACCAGACGTTCGAGGCTAATACCATCTGCTGTCGGTAGTGTTCCCCCGAACCTAAGATTCGAGATCGACGACCTCGAAAAGGAGTGGACTTGGTCGGAAAAGTTCGACTTCATCTTTGCTCGCATGATGCTTGGCTGCTTCCAAGATTTCCCTCAAATGATCAAAGTCGCATTCGACAATCTCGAGCCCGGCGGCTATCTCGAACTTCAGGACATGTCTCTGCCCGTGCGTTCCGACGATGGCACCCTGAGCCCTGACAGTTACCTAGCCCAATGGTGCGATTTCTGTTTCGAAGCGGGCAAGAACCTTGGACGACCTGTGTTTCCAACCACCGAGTACAAGAATTACCTTGCAGCAGCTGGCTTTGAAGACATCGTGGAGGTGCAACAAAAGTGGCCTACAAACCCTTGGCCTCGCGATAAAGAGTTCAAAGAGCTAGGTGCCTGGGCCTGCGCCAACATTGCACATGGACTTGATGGTCTATCGCTTGCTTACTTTACACGTGGTCTTGGTTGGTCATCTGAAAAGACAAGGGTGTTCTGTGCGCAAACAAGAAAGGACATGGAGAATCCAAGAATCCATGCGTATTGGCCTATGTAAGTTTTCAGGCTTGGCTGACGTTCCACGCCTCACCCTGACACTGTGATTTTGCTAACGTGGGTTTTGTATAGATATTTTGTCTATGGAAGAAAACCATTAAATAGCTCGTAAATGTTTTATTAGTTGTTGCCACTACGTTCTTCACCCTTAGTTGGGGAAAATATCTCCATGCCAATACCTTTGTTCACCGCCAAGCAAGTTGATAATTTTCCCGGACCTGCCAAGTGCTCCCCTACTGCCAAGAGTTATTTCGTGGTTCATGCCTTACAGGGATTAGGAAACCTGGGGTATGGTTCGGTAATATCAGTTAGCAATATGCAGATATTCAGCATATTCGGATCATCTCACCGAGGACTTCAAGCGGTACTATTATATTATCGAGTTTCTCTGTATAGTCAGTAAATCACTGATCTTCCAAGGTAACATCCTGTAGATCATTAGCGGAAACTAGTTTTACCGGTCCTAGAAACATAGGAGTTCGTACTACGCTTTGAGCACTTTCGCTTCTCTCTCAGTGGACACTCTACGACACTTCCAATACCCCATGGCTTCCGTACCACGCTAGAGGCATTATATGACCATTGCGACCTACCGCTACTTTGAATACTAGTTTTCCCGTCGGGTCAGGTCTCTCGATCAGAACTTGGCACCCCTCTAATCTGACAGGCGAATTGTTCCCACTGGTGGATGCTTATGTGAAGGAATTCTGGCGCGGACACTAGTCTTCCGAAGCCCCAAAAGTAGAAAGCGTGCTGAGAAACCACCAATCAGTTAAATAAGTAGGGTAGACCGTGCCACGATCGGAAAAAATGCACCAATGGGAGATGCCTGGTCGTGATGTTTCACGATCTCTATCGAGCTTAGTTATAGAATTAGAGTTATAAGCTTAATAAAGGAGACTGTCTATATAAACGGCCCAAGACGACGCTTGTTGGTTTCGTTTCTGCTTCAGAGCTATCAATAATCAGCTATCGTTTATTATCTCCCATCAAGATGCTTGCCAACGTCGCTATCACTCTTCTGGCCGCGCTGCCCTCCGTCTTTGCCTGCAAGGGATACGAAGGCGGTCTCCCTAAGCCCACGTCGACCAAGAAGATCTCAGCTCCCATCTACGTCAGAAATGGCGAGGTCTTTGATGCTGGCTGGGCCAAGTATGACCGAAGCCCTAGCTCCTGCAAAGACCAAGGCGAAGGTGGTGAGAAGGACACCGCTTTTGTTGTTGAGAGGGGCGGTACCCTGAGGAACGTTATCATCGGCAAGACTGTCGGAGAGGGCGTCTACTGCAAGGGTGGTGGCTGCAACCTTGAGTTTGTCTGGTTTGAGGATGTCTGCGAGGACGCTATTTCTATCGTAAGTGATATGGCATGTGGATACAATCAAGAGTGGTGAGACTGACTTGATGTTCAGAAAGATGACAGGGCCGGAGACGTTACCAACATCATTGGTGGTGGTGCCTACCATGCCAGTGACAAGGTCATCCAGCACAACGGATGCGGAAAGGTCAACGTACGTATACACACAAAGCATAGTCGTAACCACTCCTTCCTATGAGGCTAATAGATCCGCAGATCATCAACTTCTATGCTGAGAACTATGGCAAGGTCTACCGTTCTTGCGGTACTGTGAGTATTCCCCTTGGCTACATGGCTATGTGAAATGGCCCTAACTTCAAGCAGTGCCAAAAGTGTGCCCGTGAGGTCTACATTGAGGGTGTTACTGCCCGCAAGGGTGGTGAGGTTGCTGGAATCACCAAGTCCAACGGTGACAAAGCTAGGCTCGTCAACGTCTGCACCGACGCCAAGACTCCCTGCCAGAACTACAACGGCCCTGGAAACAAGGATGGCGCTTGCTAAATGCACAACTAAGGATTGGAGGACTGAAAGTCCCTCCTTGTATGCGCACATGATTCACATGATCTTGGCGATTAAACAGCGGTCTCTTCTTTTCTTGCATGACGCTATAGGCTTGCGTCCCAAGACAAAGGTCTTCCCACTACATAGCGATCATTGATAGTCTTGGTCTTTTGTACATAACTTCAATCTTGCAAATATACTACTTTCAAAACTTTGACATTTAGGGAAACCCTCCCACCTTATATTCAGTATACTCAACCCCTATCAATGTTGCATACCGCCTCAGTTACAAAGAGTGCCTCGTGGCTGGGTAGAAACGCAATGACACGAGCTACTTACACCGGCTCTAGTGGAAAATAAGCCCGGGATCTTTATCTACTCGACATTTTCTCGGTTAGTATCATACTGTTGCCATAAAAACGATGACTATAAACTCGGTGTCATTTTCATGATACTCAGCCAGAACTCATAGAATCACCAATAATACTTGTATTCATCATTTATTTATTGAATTATACCACAACTACCTTATCTGCTAGACCCTCCCCCCTTCCAAACATCCTCAACATTTTTCTTGGTGTCCGCGAAAACCTACAATCCACTACGCCTCGCCGAGTCTCCAAGCCGCTGGACAAGTGATGCTCGGATAGTAGAGTTATTTGTCTCCTCAACTTCAATAAATGCCGACCATTTCATTCGCAACGATTCATACGCCATCTCTGCGTCAGAAACATTGAATTCAGAAGTCGAGTAAGGTTGAGGTACCGACTGTCACGCATCCACCAGTGATCGGCTTCTTCGGCTTCGCGCTGCCTTGAACTGCTTCATTGATTGCTTGTTGAAGACTTCATTGTAGAGAAGTTCTCTCTCGGAAGTGACTTGCCTGTTCGGGGAACAGCGTGCTTTTGGGGCAAAGGCCTGGAGAAACATTCTCACCTGGTGCTGAAGATGGAGTAAACAAGCCTTTTCAAGCTAGCTCCGGAAGTCGGGGTCAAGCAAGGATGTAATAGTATAAGAGTAGGCTACGGTGAATAGACGGTGTCAATCGCCAAGGAATGTTATTCTGTCTAGACAATTCTGCCCTGTAAGCATACCCATTCATTCGCCGCATTTTCGATCTTCAACATCCGCAGATATAGATGTCACACAAGAACCATATCAATCGAATTGTTCACGACGTGGCACATGGGTGCGTATCGTCAGTATGAATTTCACAGGGACATTCTTCCTTTTGAGAGCCGTTCCAAATGTCATGCTCAAGCATGACCCGACTCGCCCCTAAACCAACAGGAGGACATTGGAGCGTGGATTGATCGTCAAATTTTCTTTGAAACAAGGTTTAGTTAGTATCCCGTTATCTACGTCTTATGCTGCCACCAAACAAGCCGTTATGGGTCTCACCTGCTTTGGTTTGGAGGATCATGGCAGAGAAGGACTACGCATCAATCCAGTTGGATAATCACTCGTTGAAGAACATCCACAACAACTTCTCATCGGCGTATCAATTCCTCCCGAAAGCAACTTTTCAATCTCGGCTACAACGCTGCATATAGCCTTACTGTAGAATCTGACCTGCGGCTACATCATTACCAATCAAAGACAGCCGTGCTTTTACCCGATAGCTTCCCCTCGCCAAACCCGTTTGTTGCTTACGCTCTCCCTCCAGCACAGAATGATGCTGTGATTATGTATTCGGCCTCGGCTGTGTGCGTAGCCCACTTGGCATACAAGCTGCAACATCCTTTTTTATATGGAAATGGTTGCAAAGAGTCACTACATACATGTACTAGCCATCGTCGATACAGCAATGACGATTGGAGATTGTTGAATGCGTCTCACGCTCCATTAGGTAATAATCCCGCACTCCAGGCATAGCAAAGAGGGATAATAGTCCCGAGACGGGTTAGCCGCTTACATGAATGTGTCGGTAGCTTTGTGAAAGCATATGTGCAAGACACGGGCGGATCATCGGGCTTGGTTCGGCCCTTCGGCCCGGGAGTCAGCTGCAAACAGCTTGTTCAGGATCGTATCTTGTATCGTAGGATTCATAGAGCATACTCTATACGGACTTATGCTTGCTCAATGCATCACGATAAACCACAAATACGCTTAGTTGAGAATTGTTGTTGCAGTTGTTGTTCTAGACGACACGCCTCATTTACACATTACATCCAGAATCCTTTGCGCGGATTGCTTCCTGCAATTCACATTTAGCAGTCGGCTCAATGATCCTCAACTCCGGCTTCAAGATGATGATGATCAGTTTATGGCTCTGACAATAGAGAATCGCATATTGCTAACGTCTCAAAAGTATAAATATGCCTCCGCGATTCTTGCCATCCAACAAACTCCTCACCCAAATCAACAGCTCAGACCACCAAAGACAGACATCAAACATTCAATCAATCTTTCAAGACAAACCGACATCATGAAGACCGCCATCTTTATTACTGCCCTCTTTGGCGCCGCCATTGCTGCTCCTGCTCCCGTTCCCGCTCCCGCCCCTGTCCCTGGAGCTTTCGACGTTGACCTTAGTCAATTTGTCCCTCGCGATGTCGCTGCTCGCGCTAGCTGTCCCTCTGGTACGAGCTGCGTCAGTGGCTACTGCACGAGATACGTCTGCCAAAGCACCGGCACTGGCACTTTCTGCTACAACTTCAAGTACGACAAGTGCTGAGTTATCTCAGATTGAGATGTGAGTGGTCTCGTGAGTACTGATGTCGAGAGGAAGGAGAAAAGCTGACATCTATAGCATCTCAATCTCCTCCATAGGATGAGTGCGAAGACGTTGAGCTAGTTAGGGGTGGATCCAAACTCCGGTTCACTGGGAGGCTTATCAAGTATCAACTGAATCAACTGAATCAACATCAATCATTTATATTCTCGATGGGCACTAGTTCAATGCCTATCTGTTTGGTGACTCGGAACTACCACCTAACACGTAACAGGGAGTAAAACTCGGAGATGGAATGAATGTAGGAATAAACTTTGCTATGAAATGTAGATCCTAGCAAACATTATCGCCGCTTCGACACTAGGCAGCTTAGGTTCTCATGCTCTATACTTATAAGTAACTCCCAAGCTTTATATAGGTATCTAAAGTCTTACTTATTACTAAGGCCAAGGTGTAGAAATTAGTTAATATTGTATTTTACTCCAGCAGAGAGGTTGACATAGCTGCAAGGCCTAATAGGAACTCAGGTTTATAAGTATTTGATTTTTGGGCTTTGCGCTCAATTATCTTCGAAACTATGGCATACCGAACCTCAATTATGTTCTTAGTCATTAAGCAATAGATGGCCAGACTTCTGACACTTTAGGCTCCTCTTCAATTCTCCTAATAAGAACATACTATTAGAATGTGTCACGGGCTAATATTAATCCGATCTACCGATGGTTATAGGCTCGGCTGGATCCCTCACCTGTCAGTTAGTTCTTCAGCCTTACACAATATAATATTATCACAACATACCTCTCAACACATGCAACATTCTGATCGTGACTCAGCTCACAAAAATGACTACCGGACTTGACTACCGGACTTGACCTGGACCCTTACAAGTGCAAACGATGCCCACAGTATGTTTGAGAGTCCTCCACTCACGTTCCCAATCGCGAAGAGAAGTGAACACTGGCGATCTTATCGCTTTGGATAATAGCCGTTCATTTTACGATGAATCGGAGTTCAAGCAAGCTGTTGTGGACCACACCAACTGGAGTAGTCGGCGTCATAGTTGTTTCTTATCGGCCTTTAGTGATGAAAACCATGCCAAGAATTGGGCAAACCAGTGTGCTGAACCCTACAATCCTCGTCATATCCTGAAGATAGAGACTTGCCGGCTACCACCGGAGATCTATTTATTTAGCGTAATTTACCTAATAAGAAGGTTGAAGTTCGCTCCCTGCTTCCCAGAAGATGAGTTTCTCATCCTTCACCGCATCCCAGTTCAAGCCATCGTCAGCGAAGAAATCCGCAAAGGCTCACAAGCTGTGGGTGAGTACTGCGATCGGAGCAACCCTACTTTGTTCCTTTAACTAAAATTAAAAACAGGTTCTCAGGATGACGTTGGCCAACCTGACCCTCTTGATCATAAGTCATGTGACTCATACGATTACCACGACGATGGAAGCGAGAAGTCCAATATCAAAGATGACCTAACCAACATGATGGAAAATATTAGTCTTCAAGCCGAGATTAATTAGGTACTCAATGGTGACGGAGCACAATAAAGTAGGCAGACGTTTGCGTTAGACTTTGCCCACTACCGTCCTCAGTCGCCATACCTAAGGATGGCGTGCAGAAACCGGTTTACACGGCGAAAGACGAGCAAAGGAGTCACGAATACGGGTGAATTCCTCTTACATGCCGTCATAATACTAAGGCAACGTCAAGGAAGAGATGTGAGTTGATGTATGCAGTTGCTGTATGGTTTGAGAAAAGGAGCTATCCCGCACCGAGTACGCTATAGAGCCTCGAAGAAATATTCCAGGCTGCTTTCTGGTTCCACGCCTTCTCACTTCAATATTTCTTCCTCTTTTGTCTCGTCATCTTATTTGAAAACCCACGCATCTATATCTTCTTATTCTTCCCCAAACGCCTCACTTCTGAAACGAGCCGGTTACATATCTGTGGCTTCTTTGCTCAGGGTCAACTAGTTAGAACATTGTCTCTACCAATATCGACCATTGATCCTTTCCTCGGTCCCTTTCTTTGAAGCATCCTTCTATTTTATCTCATAGACTGATTCATTTATAATATATTCTTAAAAACAAACAGGAAAAAAAAGCCATTACTGTCATAAAAGAGTTACACGTTCTATCGTCTGGAAACAATGTTTCCACTCTCGCCAAGTACAATCAGCCGATGGGACGGCATAAAGAAGCTGAAGCCAGACCTCTTAGCGTCTCCAATCCACAGCAGCGTATCCATGCTGGGCAAATCACAGATCCGGGGGTTCGTCTTCAGCTCGGCAATAAATCGTTGCCAGTTCATCCTCTGGGCACCCGTGTGAAAGATCCTCGCCACCTTGGAGGTAGGCTCGGCGTCTCCGGTAAAGATGGATTCGCAGACGTCTTGCACGACCGTCGAGATGGGAAGTATATCGGCCCAGCCTGCGAGCCCTTCCATGGTCGGGCGTACGCGTAGCTTGGTGGTGATGTCGACCAGCTCGTTGACCATCTGGTCTGGTTCAGGCTTGGCCAGCGTTGCCTCGGGCCCCTGGTCGGGCGTCGGCATGGGGGTGTGCAAGGTCACGGGCAGCTGGAACTTCTCGGCCACTTGCAAGAGGAGGTTGTCCGCCGCCCACTTGGACGCGACGTAGCCGTCCGTGCCGTCCTCAGGGGGCTCGCAGCGGTACTCGTCCGCCTGCTCGACGTTGTAGATGTCGTGGCCCTCGCGCTCCCCGCTGTAGATGCGCTTAGATCCGGAGGAGAAGAAGTGTACGGGCACGCGGCGCGGCAGCGCAATCTTGGCCAGCTCCTTAACAGACTCGAGGTTGACCGGCCGTAGAACTTCGTAGTCGTCCCAGAAGGCGCGGTTGGCGCCGAGGTGGAGGATCAGGTCGGCGTTGGACGAGAGGAACGACCTGTCGTCCTCGGACAAGGCGAGGTTGGACTGAGACAAGTCAGCCGCGAAGACCTCAACCTTGTCCGAGGTTGCTCGCAGCTTTTCTGAATCAGTCCCAGAGCGAACCAGGCAAAACAGTTTCTCAACGTCGTCGGATGCGGCGAGCTGAGGCACTAGGAAGCGACCGACGTAGCCAGTGGCACCTGTAACCAATATCCTCAATTTGGATCCTGTCCTGGGACGAGGCTGTGTAAGAGCCGCCTCGAGAGGGAAATTATCCTCCCACCCGTCGGGAATCGTAGTCTCGATGTCCCAGTCGATCCTAGATGACATGGTGGCTCTGACCGTGGATGCCATGTCCTGCAGCTTCGACGCAATCATCAATTCGTTGAGCCTGGGCGCGGCCTGAAAGTCTTTCTTGATGAGACGCTGTAGCTGCACCAGCAGCAGAGAGCTACCGCCAACGTGGAAGAAGTCGGATTCATGGTCAATTTCGCGGCCGGCCAACGTAGGCATAATGTCCCTCCACATCTGCTCGAGCTTGGATTCGATCGGGTTCATCTCGCGAGACGGAGGCGCGCGTTCAACGACCTGGGCACCGCTTGCCAAGTCAATGGGCATCTGGGAGACGGCCTTGCGGTCAATCTTGGCGTGCGCAGTCAGCGGAAGCTTGTCAACGTGGACAATAATTGACGGGCGCATATAGTTAGGCACGGGTAGAGTGGCCTGTAGGCCTCTCAAGAAGTCCTGACGGCTGTGCTCTGGGTAGTGCCGGGAGAAGACGATGTGAGCCACGAGGAACTTTTCTCTCTCTTCTCTGAGGGTAACGACGGCATGGGAGATGGCTCCGTTGGAGGCCTCGATGATAGCGTCTTCGACCTCTCCAATCTCGATGCGGAACCCTCGAAGCTTGATCTGCGTGTCGCCCTCGATACGGCCCTCGACATACAGCGACCCGTTGGGACCGAGGCGACCGCGGTCACCCGTGCGGTACATTGTGGTCCAGCCGTTGCGGGAAAAGTTGTCGTCGTGCTTGGCGTGAGGGTTTGGGATGAACTTGGCCTTGGTAGCGGCGTCGAGGCCTAGGTAGCCTGCAGTGACGGCGGCACCGCCGACAACGATCTCGCCAGGAACGCCGGCGGGCTGGATGTTTACGCGGTCGTCCATGATGTAGATGGAGTAGTTGGGCGCTGCATTTCCGGCCGGTAGAGCGCCGGCGGGCACGACGGCGCCAAGGGGAATCTGACCGCCGGTGACGGCGCTGATTGTAGTCTCGCAAGGACCGTAGTTGTTGACCACTCGCAGGTTGGGCAGCTTGAGAGCCCTGAACTCGGACACCAACTGCTCGCTCACGGGCTCACCACCGAGAAGCGTCGCCCTCCACTGCGTGCACTTGGTCAGCTGCTCGCTGTTGAACTTGAACCACATCTCAAACTCGGACGGGGTCCCGGAGGCGTGGGTGATGTCCTCCTCGAGCATCATTCGGGTCATCTCGGCGGGATCGCCTCGCTTCTCTGACGGCGCAATGCAGAGACAACCACCAGTGCAAAGGGCGAGGATCGTCTGGCAGATGGAAAAGTCGAAACTGAGGGGGGCCTGCTGCAGGACCCTAGCTAATTCTCCGCCAAATGATGCCGAGTACCCTTCGTTGTGGGCAGCCAGGTTTGAGTGCCTGACCATGATGCCCTTGGGCTCGGCCGTCGATCCGCTGGTGAAGAGGATGGCGGCTATTCCCTCGGGCTTGGCGGCTGTCTTGACACTGCTGTGGCTCTTATCCGCCTTAATGCCCTGAACATCAATGCTCAACATTTCCGCGCCGAGTGTTGGGACATGATCAGAGGTTGTGCCATCAACGAGGAGAACCTTGGGCTTGGTGGTGGTGACAGCGGCTCGCAGGCGATGGATCGAGTTCTGCAGGTCCATGGGCAGATAGATGGCGCCGATGCGGAATGTCGCCAGCATCGAGCAGGCCCATTCTGCTGCGGGTTCCTGGAAGACACCGATCACGTCTCCCTCGCCAACACCGGCAGCCAGCAAGGCGTGGGCGATGCTGTTGATCCGGGCATCCATCTCGGTATAAGTAAGGCTGCGGCCTCTGCCGTCTCTGAGCGCAAGGTCCGAGCCGTGCTCTGCAATCATTTGGTCGATCCTATGAGGGATGGTCTGGGGCCACTGCAACGCCCTATCCGGTCCCTTTCCAAGCTGTAGAGCCGTGGAGATGTCCTGCGTAGACCAGTTGGTTGGCGCCCCCAAAAGAACGTCCTCGGCAACGTCGGCGGTGAAGGCTCTCAGGAGGTGCACGTATGTTCTCAGCAGAAGGTCAGTGTGCTCTTGAGAGTAGAGCGACTTTTGCAGCTGCATGGTGAGAAGGGTGTTGCCGTCGCTATTCTCCAAGATATCGAGGGAGATATCATAGCCGGTGCGCGGGTGGTGCCACGCGTGGGCTTCTGCTTTGCAGCCGGCAAAGGTGGCCCGTTCCTGGGTGCCTTGGCGGTAGTCCAGAAAGACTTGGAAGATGGGGGCGGCAGTTCCGGTGCGGTCGATGCCAAGTTCAGTGAGAAGAACGTCGAGAGGGACGGCCGAGTGCTCCAGGCTGGAGTAGACCTTGTTCCTGGCAGACTTGATGGAGGTGCTAAACTTGGCCTTGGCGGACGGCCTGTCAAAGCGAACAGTCAGAATGTTAAGGAACATGCCCACGGTAGAGGCAAAATCCAGCATAGAGCGGTTGGCATCAGCCATGCCAATGAAGACCTCGTTGGTGTCGGGCAGCAGCCTGAAGAGGAGGGACTGGAGCACGGCCATGTAAAGATGGAAATTGGTGCTCTGGTTTGTACGGGCAATCTGCTTGATGCGTGAAGTGGTAGCAGAGTCGAGTCGAACATCGGATCGATGGCAGCTACTTGCGAGTTAGTAGTCATATCTCTCTGCACGGAGAAGCTAGAATAACAAACCTATATGAATCCTGGGGCTTTCGTGACCTGACCGTGGAAAACGGCAGGAGAGAAATGGGCTGGACGTTGGGTGGAATCATCTTGCGGTAAAAGTCAATATCCTTCTGGAACTGGCCCTCCTCATGCATCTTGTACTGCAGAGCAGAATAGGTGCGGTATTGTGACGCCTCGGGAAGCGACTCGAGCGTCTGGCCGCGGTACGCCTTTTCGAGGTCGTCCCAGATAAGCTGAATGCTGACGCCGTCGTGAGTTATGTGATGGCTGCCAAATAAGAGCCAGTGCTTCTCGTCAGACATGGACAGCACCATGAACCTGAACGGCACCCAGTTGCCAAAGTCCCACTCGTGCGAGCGAAGCTCCTCGAGGGCGTCGTGCACCTCGGCCTCGCCGGCAATCTTGCGGTGCTCCAGGCTCAGCTTGGAGTACGACAGGATGCCCTGCGTCGGCACGGTGTCGTTGTCCCCCGACCAGATGAACCGGGTGCGCATGACCTCGTGCCTCTGGGCCACCTCCCGCAGAGCCTGGCCGAGACGCTCAATGTCTAGCGTTCCAAGAAGCTTGATGGACAATGCAACGTTAAAGGTGCTCTTATCGGCCAGGGCGTGGTGGAGGAACCAGAAACGGGTGTGAGCAAAAGACATACGTTGTTTGGTTTCGTTGTCCAGCTGCGTTAACTCGCCCGTTTCTGAACTTAGATCCTCGCTCGGTTCGGTTTCTTCATCGTGTGGCTGCGTCAACTCGCCGGTTTCTGAACTCGGGTGCTCGCTCGGTTCGGTTACGGAGGCCGAGAGGTTACCCAGCCGGTGAGTCAACTCGGTCTTGTCGACCAAGTCGGCTGTCACACTGATCTCTGGAAGCTCTTGGCCTTTGGAAGGCTCCACGACATCGTGAGTGCTGAGAGTGCTAATGTCGAGGATGGAAGCAGGCATCTTCTCCATGCTCTCCACAATGTGAGCAGTGATGGCGGTTCCTCCCAGAATCTTAATGACGGGCATGTCGACCTCGAGCTCCTGCACAAGCCAGGCACGAATGTCTAGGGCGACAAGGGAGTCGATGCCGTGCTGGACCAAGGAGTCTTCGGGGTGGATTTCGTCAGTCTCTGGCATGTGCAAGACCTTCTTGACCTTGTTGATGAATGAATCTGTTTGGCCACGGTCAGCTGGATATTCTCAACGTCAGCAATGTATATGCGCATACCTGTCAGCACCTTCTTGGCCTCAGCAACCGTCTTGACACCCTTGAGCTGGGCTCGGATAGAAACCGTATCGCCAAAGGTGGCTTGGCCCACATTGATGGACTCTTGGATGACCAGGTGTCCAAACTTGAGGTCACGGCGGTACGGCACGATTGTGCTTTCGAGCTCCCGAGTTGTTAGGGGACTCATGCCAGTCACAACCTGTGGGCTTTCGGTCGATGTGGGCAATCCGGCGTTGATGGCCTCGGCAAACATGGCGTGCAGGTCCGTCTCGGAAACGCTCGTGGCACCGAGGCTCTTGAAGTATGCGGTGTCAAAGACGTCGGATCTTCCGACGTGGCCGATGCCCATCAGAGAGCTCAGGTCTATCACAGAAGCTGCCACGCCACGCTTCCGGCGCTGGAACGCAAGGCTGGTCATATAAAGGTTGGCAGCTGCGTAGTTGCTCTGGCCGCTGTTGCCCAGGCAGGCAGTCAAGGACGAGAACATGATGAAGAAGTCGAGCGGGGCGTCGTGGAAGAAGTCATTGAGCATCTTGCTTCCCTCGACCTTGGGTCGCAAGACCTTGATCATTTGCTCCAACGTCATGTCTTCAAATGGAGAGTCTGAAAGAATCAGGGCACCGTGGGCGACACCACCAATTGCAGGCATGCTGCGTTTAATGGTGTCGAGGCATCTCTTGAGCGAGTCTCGGCTCGTAATGTCGAGGGCCATTGCACGAACGTCTGCGCCCTTCTTCTCGAGATCATAGATAAAGTCCGGGTCAACTTGGGGCTTGCGGCTGGTCAAGACAATGTTTCTCGCGCCGTGCTTGACCATCCAGTGGCAGAGTGACTGGCCGACCTCTCCCGAAAGGCCGACAAGTAGATAAGTCTTGTCTGGGCTGAGCACTTTGGTGTGGTCAATGGGTCGTACACGGACGGAGACAGACGGGGCGGTCCAATCGACCAGGGAAAGGGCCTCCTGGTCTGGCTGGTGGGCGGCAATGTTGGCGAGCTGGATGTCAGTGACGCCGTCGGTGGCCGCGCTGTTGCACGAGGCATCTGCCCAAGCAGCCGTAAGGTTCTCCTCAACATCGCTCAGGACAGCTTCGGGCCTCATGTAAGGGCTGCTCCCAAAAAACTCGCTTGCTCGCAGATAAGCTGCGTAAGGAGGCAGCAGGCTAGCCATGTTCTTGGCTACGGTCGTGCTCAGGGTACCTGCAACCGAGAAGTCGACAAAGACGGACACATTGTTGGGAAAGCCGCTCCTTAGAGTACGCAACGGCGTCTCGGGGTGAATATGGACCAAGTCATTGCTGCGCTTCTGGCTCTGGCAGGTGGTGAACCGGGTCTCGACGCCAGCCTTTTGAGCCTGCAGGGAGATGGCGGGCTTGAGGATAGAATCGCACTCGTGAAGTAGGATCGTCTCACCCCTGCCGACTCGGGACACGATCTGGCGAGCGATGAGATGCGATGCAACAGAGACCAGGATGACCTTGCTGAGCTCAGCAGAGTCAGGGATGCTGATGGAGCACGAGTCCTGGACCGAGATCGGGGATTCTGCCCTGCTGAGAAGCGCCAGAACCGCCTCGTCCTCAGGGGTTCTACAGATGGCGAGCATCAAGCTTCCAACGTGCTGAACCTTGATGAACTGAAGAAGCGACTGTTCAACGCGGAGAGATCCATGGGCGTTTGCGTTGGCGCCGCCAGCAGCCAGAGGCTCAAGGGCGCCGACTTGCTCGACCTCTAACGAGTTCCCTGACCACGCAAGACGGAGCACCGACTTTGCCGGATCAATGTCGGCCATAACCACTCTCTTGGACGAGTTGATCCTCAGGTTCTGCTGCTCGTTGAGGTATAGACGAGGGATGTAGGCCTCGCCGTTCTCGAAAAAGACCTCGGGCTCCGAAGACCACATGAACTCACTACTGTCGCCTGTTCGGTGGACGTGGTCCAAGATCTGGTGCTGCAAGAGGCTCTTAGCGACGAAGGCGGCGCTCTCACCATTGATAGCGTCAATATCCAGGAATTGAAGGTTGATGTTGGGGTGCTCGAACTTGACCACACGCCCGATGCCGTAGATCATGTACGAGTAAGGCTCATCCGAACGGGCACCCTTGGTGACCCAGAGAATGTTTCTCGCAACCTTCCACAAGGTCTTGAGGCCGCTCATCTTGTCTTCCGTCACCGTCTTCATGAATGGCTCGTCGAGCTCAGTCAAGCTGAGGACTGTGCAGTTGGGCGTCAGGACCGGCTCGAGGGACTCGATGGACGCGATGTGAGTCAGGTCCGAAAACTTTTCCCCAAGAGTTGATATGATGCTCTTGGTCATCGTGTGAGTAGCGAGCGACTTGCCGCCCACGACAACCAAGCGAGGGAGACTATCCTCAACCTCCGGGGGGAGCTCGGCAGTCGGGTTTCGCAGAAGAGACACCCTCTCATCCAAGGCCTGAGTGGCCCACACGGCCACAGCGTGCAGCGAGTCGTAGATGGGCGTCGACGTCTCCAGCGGGGAGAAGCCGCAGCGCTGGACCAGATCGTTCCATGCATCGAGAGTCAGCATGGGCCCGTGAGGCCGGCCACTGTGCGCAGCAATCCACCATCCGGGCAGACCGCCCATGATTATACCGTTGCGGAGCATGTCGTTTGTGACAGTTTCGAGATTGACAAGCCAGCCACCGGGCTTCAGCAGCCAGCGCACGTTGGACATCATGTTGTCCAGGTCCTCGGCGACGTGGAGGACGTTGGAGGCAACAATCAAGTCATACGAGCCCTGCTCGAATCGCTGGTCCTTGGGGTGCTTGGACATGTCAAAGACCTTGAAGTCCATGCGGTCCGCATACTCCTGGAACTTGTCCTGAGCAGAGTCGAAGAAGCCGCTCGACACGTCAGTGTAGGTGTAGGATGCAAAGGACGAGCCCAGCATCGGGAGGATGGCCTGAGTGGAACCACCGGTGCCAGCGCCGACCTCGAGAACCCTCATGTGAGGGTAGCGATGGCTGAGTTGCTGGGCCATCTTGGCGATCCACCAGTTGGCCACTCGCAAGCCGATTCCCTCTTCGTAGAAGCGGTTTAGGAGGCCGTCCTTGGTCATGTGCTCCAGAATACCTGATTGAGAGCGGATGGTAGAGGGAAGGTTCTGGCCTGTGGACTCGATCAGAAGCGCGTCTACGCGGTCGCGGTGCTTGTCGGTCAGCTTCAGGATGGCCTTTTCGTCATCCTGCAACCAGTCCTTTTCTACGAAAGAGTGCGTGCCGCTGCGCACCTTGTCAACGGTGTAGCGGCCCCAGGCAATCAGGCTCTTGTGGTGGTCCAGAGCATTGATGACGTCCTGTTCAGGCATCTCAGCTACCTTGCGCAGGTAGTAAAATGCGATCCTCTCCATGTCCTTGGCCACGTTTAGCTCCTCGGCACTGAGCTTATCACCGGCCGCCGCGAGCTCTCCGTTAGGCACGGTACGGCCGTACTTGAAGCTGGAGAATAACGTCACGTCGTCTCGGGCAGTTGCTGGAGTGAGCGGCTTTAAGCAAATACCCTCAAACTGGATGAATGTGTGGTCGCTGTCCTCCGACAGCAACGAGAGGTCAGCCATAATAAAGCCCTTCTCCTCGTCGCGGACGACAGTCTCCCAAGGAATATCAACTCGACCCTTCTTGTCACCTTGGCAGAAGTAGGGGTTGATCACTAGCGACTGAATGGTGACTGGCACATGCAGGGAAC
This sequence comes from Fusarium abutilonis, assembly GCA_021655885.1. Classification (NCBI taxonomy): domain Eukaryota; kingdom Fungi; phylum Ascomycota; class Sordariomycetes; order Hypocreales; family Nectriaceae; genus Fusarium; species Fusarium abutilonis. Next base: position 29,994 of record JAJJWN010000395.1, read on the forward strand.
GGAGGCTCTCATCACCAGGGTAGCTAAAGGCAGCGAATAGGGTCTGTAGGGCTGTGTCAAGGACGCCAGGGTGCACAACCAGCTGGTCCTCCCACTCTGATCTGGACTGATCTTGCAAGCGACCTGTGGCAAATCCGTACCTTCGCTGGATCTCGGTAATGCCTTTGAACGGCTCCGAGTACTGGTAGCCCAAGTTTGCCAGCGTGGAGTAGAAGTGGTCAATCTTGACGTCAACGAGGTTGAACTTGTTGCTGTCCGAAGTGTTTCGAGGAAGAGTGTTTGCCGTTGGCTTAGCAAGGACAATCTCCACGAACCCCTTGACGTTTGCTGTCATCGACTGGTCGCCTTCAACGCAGGAGTGGCAGCCAAACCTGGCAACGATACGAGAGTCGCTGGAATTCTCGATGCTAACGTTGAAGATGGTCTCCACGCTGGCATTATCATCGGGGAATGCAATGGCTCGCTCGAGAGTGAGGTCGTGGATGTGGTACTTAGCAACCTCCCTGTCGCCAGCCAGAGCGCGCATGGCCTCGAGGACCATGGCCACGTAGCCCGTAGCAGGGAATACAATTTGGCCCTGCAGACGATGGCCAGACATCCACGCGATCTCCTTGGGCCGGATCAGGTTCCTCCACTGCGCCTCGCGGGCGGTCGAGCTTAGGACGTTGCGCATGCCGAGCATGGGGTTGGGGGGAGTCCTTGACTGCTTGTGCGCCGCCGAGGATCGCGACTCAAACCAGTACGAGTTCTGGTGGTTGAAGCGGTAGGTGGGCAGATCATTGACGACGGTGCGGGCCACGTTTGTCTGTCCGTGGAAGACCCTGTCGAACGTGTCAAAGTCCACGGACCCGGCGCCCAGATTGCTCCAGATAAAGCCGAGCGCCGTGGCAAGCTCTAATCCGTCGTGCTTCCCGCGGCTCAGGAGGCCAGTGTAAGGGGGGTTGATGCCAAACTGGCTCATGACTTCTGACGCCGGCCCCTTAAGCGCCGGATGTGGCCCAACCTCGATGGCCAGGTCGTAGGAGCCCATGGCAGAGCAGGCGGCACTGACGGCGGATGAGAACAAGACGGGTTGAACCATGTTCTGGACCCAGTACTCTACCTCGAGCGAGTGCGAGGTCACGAGGGAGCCTGCAGAGACGCTCGACCACCACTCGGGACGGTCCTCGGGCTCGAGCGTCTTAATATTGCAGCTTGTCAGCGAAGCCCTGTATGCGCCAGAGCACGCCTGCATGTGATGCGAGTGGTATGCTGTATCGACCTTGAGGCGGCGGGCAAACTGGCCCTGGCCCTTGAGCAGCTCGACCGCCTCTTCGATTGCGTCCTCGTCACCAGATAGTGTTAAGCTCGACAACGAGTTCTGGGCGGCGATTGACAGGCGGCCGTGGAACTCGCCACGCCCACAGAGCTCCTCGGCCTCGGCGGTTGAGATTCCCACCGCTGCCATAGCGCCCTTTTTCCCGTTAGGCGAGGCGGCGAGCTTAGCATGCAGGCCACGGTAGTAGGCAATGCGGATAGCGTCGTGGGCAGACAGCAGGCCTGCTGCATATGCAGCGCCAATCTCACCGGATGAATGGCCGACGACGGCCTTAAGAGTGATACCAGCCGCGTCGAGCAGTTTGGTTAAGATGATTTGCACCGCCGTACACAGCGGCTGCGAGAGAGCCGCCTCAGTAATGCGGGAAGTCGCAGGAGGGGCGAGAAGCTGCTCACAGATAGTCCACTGCGGACGATCCTGCTTTGGCAGGGAGGCGAGCGACTCATCAAGTTCAAGGACAGTCTGCTGAGCCATCGTCGAAGACTCCAGCAGAGCGGCGCCCATGCGCGGCCACTGCGCACCCTGGCCCGTGAAAATTCCCAAGACGTTAGGGTCTTTAAGGCTGCCAAACTTGGCGTCGGCCTTATCGGACTCGTCGTCGAGGGCATTCTTGATGCCTTGGTAGATATCGCTGACGCTAAGTCCAGTGATTGCCTTGCGGTAAGGCAGCAGCGAGCGGCGATGCTGAAGAGTCCACGCGAGATCCCTCACGGGAATGTGCGGACTGCGCATGAGGAAGTCAAGGTAATCCGACATAGCAGCCCTTAGCGACGCAGGGGAGCCGGCCGAGAAGACCAGGGGGGTAGTCAGTAGGGACGTCGTTGTCGAGGTTGCTAAATCCTCGTCGCGGCCGCCCTCTGGGGAGTATGCCTCAATGATGGCATGGGCATTAGTTCCTCCGAAACCAAAGCTGTTAATACTGGCGCGGCGGACACCTCCGGTCGCCAGCTTGGGCCACGGGGTAGCCATGACGGGCACTTCAAGATGAGTGTAGAAGGGGATGATGTCGGCGTTGAGCTGCTCAAAGTGCATGTTGGGGGGAACGGTGCCGTTGCGGAGGGCAAGTGATGTTCCAATCAAACTTGCCAGTCCAGCAGTTCCCTCTGTGTGACCTATAATCGTCTTGATAGATCCGACATACAGCTTGTCCCTGGCCTCTGCTCCGTTTCCGAAGAAGGCGTTGTGGATGGCCTCAGCCTCCTGAGGGTCGCCAGCCTTGGTGCCCGTGCCGTGAGCGTGGAAGAACTGGGGACGGTCAGCGGGCTTGCTGAGGTCAAGCCCTGCCCTCGAGTACGTGTCCCTGATGAGGTTGGTCTGGGCAACGTTGCTCGGGACGGTGATGCCCGGGGAGCGGCCGTCCTGGTTGACGCCGGTTTCGCGGATTATACACTCAATGGTGTCGCCGTCGGCGATGGCCTGGCTGAGCGTTTTGAGCACAACGGACGCAACACCCTCGCCGCGGGCATATCCATCCGCTGACGCATCCCACATACGTGATCTGCCAGTCGGTGATAGCATACGCAGGTTACTCTCGGCAGCATACTGGCCTTTACAGAGGGAGGTTATAGGTTAGTAGACGAGTCAGGGACACTTGGAGAAAAGCGGGAGCAAGGACTTACCTGGGCTGAGGATAAGATTGGTGCCGGCAGCAATAGCAACGTTAGATTCCCGGCTGCGGAGAACCCTTACGGCTTCATGGACAGCTACCAAGCTTGAGGAACACGCCGTGTCAATGGTCATCGAAGGACCGTGCCAGTCGAAAAAGTACGACAGGCGGTTGGACACGATGCTCCTCGCCGTACCCGTTCCCGCATACATGGGAAGGGCATCAATGTCCTTTTGCACCATCGACGACCAGTCGTCGCACATCATGCCGACGTATACAGCAGTCTTGGTGCCTTGTAGATCCTCCATGGGTAGACCCGCGTCGCAAAGCGAGTCGTAGACCGTCTCCATCAGCAGTCTCTGCTGAGGGTCAATGCTCTCGGCCTCCTTGGGGGGTATGTTGAAGAAGGCGGCGTCAAACTTGGATAGGTCCTCTTCCAACAGGTATGAGTGTTGGACGTTGGTGGTGCCGTGATGTGTGGGATCGGCGTGGTAGAAGGCGTCGATGTTGAACCTCTCCTTGGGAATCCTTTTCAGAACGTCCCGCGGCTTCTCAAGGAGCTTCCATAGCTCAGAGGGGGAGCTGCAGCCGCCTGGGAAGCGGCAAGCACTGCCGACAACGGCGATTGGCTCACTAGCTTTTGAGTCCATCTGGAACGAGTTGAGTCTTCAAGCGTATGGGTCAAGGTGTTTGGATGGGGTTGGTTGATTCTATAGGCGTAGGAGTTGAGCCAGCCCAGAAACAATAGAGGATGAACAAGGAAATGTGTTCAAAAGGTTAAAGAGTTCTACTGGAAGCAATACCAAGGCAGGCAAAAGGAGAGGCTCTTATATTATTTGCAAGTAATCCTTAGACATGCACGAACAAAACCACTATGCCTTCCTTTAACGTCAACGCAATATCAAACGTAAGCATTCCTACTGCTTAGGCCAGCAAGGGTCTGAAACAATAGGTCTTCGTTTGATTCATCCCATCTCTTCCCTCGCCAAGCGAACTCTTGCAGACACTGCCCTTACTGAGTGATGCTGACAAGGTAGTTAGATCCATTCACCCAACGCACCGTCCTGTAGCATTTAGGATCTAGTGAGAGACGAAGGTAAATAACGGTGAGGTAGACCCATCTTGTTAGGTCAGTTTGCGCAATGGACTATTTTAGAAATTGAAATAAGCCGGAGGAAAACTTTACGGCTCTTTGTAACTTGGTAATCAAGACCGCAACTAGGGCGACCCCTCCTTGCGCCGTGGTGCGAATAGAATTACTATGTAGGGTATATCGTAGTCACTGGACAATTTGAATATGGCAGTGGGTAACAGGTAAGCTTAGCTTGCATATGCTGCTATCAATGGGAGCCACATAATGAAATTTCTGGTGACAAACTCGAGCTTTTTAATCTCGATAGACAGAAATATGATTAGCAGCTTTAATTTCCTTTACAATTTGCTCTATAACCTACCTCTGCAGGCTGCTAATTGAAGCTATCTTGATACAAGCTGCCTTTATAGTATGAATATCACGTTTATATAACGGATTGTCACGTAGGTCTATTTGCATCGGGGATAGTGCAAGGAGGGGTTCCCTGCAGCTAGCATCGGACCGGTCGGGTAGAGAGCATCAGACTAAGCACTATTGTTTCCGTTAACTTCAGCTACGAATAACATGATTTTCGTTTAGTCTGACGTCTATTTTAGCCTCTCCCCTCCACAAAGGCCCTCGACGCTAGGGGCGGCTCTTCCCCACGGGATGGCGGATGGCGCAACAGTAGCACATGGCTAGTCTACCTTGAGCACGACCCTGAGCTTTGCTTTACCGGACATGACACGGGTGGCTGCCTCAGAAATCCTCTCGAGGGCGAATTCCTCGACTAAGCACTTAATTCCATGCAGCTTAGCAAAGTTCCAGGCGTCCAAAAAGTCTTGGCCGTGACCAGCATTCCACCCCACTACCGAAGCTGACTTGAGCACTAGCATGCCTGTGTTAATGGCTACGTCCGGGACAGCTGGGAAGACGTCGGGTTAGCTAGTTAAGCATATATATGTGCAAAGGGGGGGTCTGTTTCGACAGAGTGCTAGGGAGTCATACGCGCCAGGATCAGGAGCTTTCCCTGCCATTGCAAAGCTGCAACATATTGACCAATCGTATTTGCATCCGGAGCTGTACACACGACCATCTTGGCCCCGCCTAGCTTGAGTAGAGCTTCAACAGGATCCTGCTTGCTGGCATCAATGTACTCGTGGCTCCCGAGTTGGGTAGCCAGCTCGCGCTTCGAGTCCCCGCTCGAGATAGCAACGACGCGATAACCCATCTTTCGAGCATACTGAATGGCGAGGTGGCCCAAGCCACCGACACCCTGGATCGCCACGATCTCGCCGGGCTGGATGTTCTGGTGACGAATCGAGTTAAAGGCGGTTACGCCAGCACACAGAAACGGTGCGAGGCTGACAGGCGCTACATCATTCGGTACCTTGACTGCAGCATTGCTCTGAAGGATGCAGTATTCAGCAACTGGCCTTGGCCTCGGAAGCGAGGGCCTGGGCCTCTCCCTCCCGTGGCGTTAACGAGTCAGCAAGTGACGTTTAGGTTGGTAATTGCGAGTCGGTGAAGCAGGAGGAGGAGGAACAGGGCGTGTGCTTACATCCACCGTGCTTGGACACGCCATTGGCGATCTTTTGCTGACAGCCCTGGGGGAAACCTTGCTGGCAGGTCTTGCATGTATCATCTTGTCCACCGTGATAGAGGCCCCCAACTCTGTCGCCAATGCTGAAGATATCCACATCTGGACCGAGCTCGACAACGTCCCCCACGATCTCGTGGCCGGGCACAACTGGCCAGTTCGTACTATCCGACAGTTAGTTGAATTGTTTTCGGAGAGGGCGCAGGCTGACGAAAGCAAGCACAGTAACCTACAGAGGGCCTAAAGCGCCGGCCCAGACGCCAATGTCGGTGATACAGAAGCCACAAGCCCGGACCTTGACCAGAATCTCGCCCTTCTTGGGAGGCTCCAGGTTGAGCTGCTGGAGCTGCCAAGGGCCAGTGGGCTGGTCGAGGAGGCAAGCCCTGTATGTCTGGGGCAGGGAAGCGGCCATGCTGGGTGGTTTGTCTTTTCCAAAGAGGAGTGGTAAGCTGGATGAGTTGGGCTTGAGAATCTGTGTGTCAAATTCCACAAGACCCTCTTCAGACGAGGTATTTATCCTTGAACAGAAAGCGCCGTAAACGCCCAGACACACAATGCTTATGCGATGAACCGGAAACTTCATCCACAAGTGACGTCGAGAAGTCACAGTCCAGGAGAGGACATAGGGGGTTCAACGCGTTACGTAAGTTATGATATGAAAGGATTCTACATACACTTGAACGAAAGACCCACAGTGCTCTACATGCTGATGGGTCTGTTCGGATAATTAGCTACTGATGTAAAGAAGAGTAGCATGTGCTAACTGGTAGGTAGTCAAGCGAAACGCAAAGTCCAACGTTTTCAGTCGTGACAAGGTTTGTGGCGTTGCAATATCATAGCCAAGCCATGATAGCCCATGTTGTAGATGAGCATGGGCCACACCCTTGATCCTAGTTCTTCGGGACTCAATCTGACATCCGAACGAAGCAGCACACGCCCAGCCCAGGGGGGAGGGAGATGGAGCTTTTAATGCGAGGTAGAAAGGCACGTAGTCGGGGGCAAAGCAGGGGTGGGCTACGCTAAAAGGATGTCACTCATGTCATGCAGATGTGTTACGATTAGACCGAAAACTCTAGCCTTATGTCAATCTCACTCCCCAGGGGGGGGGGTAACATTGTAGGCCCACCAGGACCCTTGTTCCTGGGAATCAAGGGCCTTGTCTAAAGATACATTCCGGATTAGGCAACTTCCGAATCCAATAGAGCTAGATGACGGTTCCTTGGGTGCATGAGAAGTACAAAAAGCGGCCTGATGGAAGCTCTCACTGCAACACATGCCAAGTTGAGTCGTGATCTTCCAACTATGAGACTGCTGGCGATCCTCCCCGTCTTCAGCGCGTTCTTGCTGCATCTCACGGCGGCTTCTCCGCGTGCTTACGTGCAGCAGGTCAAGTGTAGATGCCTGCCAGGAGAGTCATGCTGGCCCAAGACCGACGTCTGGAAACGCCTCAACGGGACTGTCAACAACCGCCTCATCAAGGTCGTTCCCATCGGGGCTCAGTGCCATGATCCCCATCACGACGCCGAGACTTGCGCGGCATTGCAGGCCCAGTGGCTGAACCCGATGCTGCAGTCAGTAAAAGATGACCTCTGGCAACGGTGAGCAGCCCTTCGCTAACGTTGGTTTGCTCCAGCATCGAGTCCCCGTCGTCGCCCATGCAGCTCTTCTTCGGCAACCAGAGCTGCGATCCGTTCACCCCGAGAGAACAGCCTTGCGAGCTGGGCAACCTCGTCAGCTATGCGGTGAACGCGACTTCGCCTAGTCATATTGCTTCAGCAATCAAGTTTGCGCAACAGCACAATGTCCGATTTATCATACGAAACACCGGTCACGAGTGAGAACCCTGCCGAACCTAAGCCATCCGTCACTTCCTCGAGAACCTGCAACTAATGTAGTTTCATGTTAGCTTCTTCGGAAGATCGACTGGTGCTGGCGCTCTATCTGTGTGGACTCACCACATGAAGTCTCTGGAGCTGCTGGACTACAAATCTGACGTCTACACCGGCAAGGCTGTCCGCATGGGTGCTGGAGTGCAGGGCTCGGAGGCTCTCGAGTTTGCCAACAGCAAGGGCCTTGTTGTCGTCGCTGGCGAGTGTCCCACCGTCGGCATGGCTGGCGGCTTCACGCAGGGCGGAGGCCACTCTCCGCTCAGCACCGAGTTTGGCATGGGCGCTGACCAGGTCCTCGAGTACAACGTCGTCACCGCAGACGGACGCACTCTCCGCGCCTCTGCCACGCAGAACCAAGACTTGTACTGGGCCTTGAGCGGTGGGGGCGGCGGCACCTATGCTGTTGTCACGTCGATGACTGTCAGGGCGCATGCGGCTGCTCAGGTCGGAGGTGGAAAGATCCAGATTGCGGCCAATGCGACGGCTCCCCCTGAGGTATTCTCCAAGATCATCGCAGAGCTGCACAAGCTCCTGCCGGGAATGGTTGACAACGGTGCTGCCATTAGTTATCTTCTCATGGCACAGGCTCTGACCATTGGACCCATCACCGTCTTCAACTCCACGGGCGACTTTGTCCAGAGCACCGTGGCAGCCCCCTTCCTCTCCGCACTCGACAGCATGGGAGTTTCCTACTCGTCAGAATTCACTACAAAGTCTTACCGCGACCACTACGACCACTACTACGGACCTCTGCCGGTTGGAAGCGTGTTCAGCACGGCTGTCCAGTCAGGAGGTCGATTGGTCCCTCGCGCTGCGGTCGAGGATGCGAGTGATCAAGTTTCTGCAGCCATCTCGGATATTATTGCCCAACAGGCCATCGTTGTCGGTAGCGTCGGATCATACGCCGCCCGCAACAACAACAATGCGCCCAACGCTGTGCTTCCGGCGTGGCGAGACACTCTTATTCAGCTGCAGATTTCCATTCCTTGGAGCACGGATCCTGCTCACTGGCAAGACATGCTCGGCGTTCAGACGTTCATCAGCGACGTTCTGATGCCAAAGATCAAGGAGGTGACCCCCGGCGGTGCGTCCTATCTCAACGAAGCGAGCATCAAGGAGCAAGACTGGAAGAACGCCTTCTTTGGGGCCAACTACAAGAGGCTCGAGAAGATCAAGGCTAAGTGGGACAGGGACAGCCTCTTCTATATTTACAAGGGAGTTGGCAGCGATGCCTGGAACGTGGATGCATCAGGAAGAATGTGCCGGGCCTAAGGCTGTTCATCCACCACTGTATCAGATGTTTACGTGTAGATGTAGCGCGACGTGGGCCACCTTGTCAGTCGTTCACTGTAACAACTCTTCCGAGGGTCTCTTTGAAGTCGACTCCGGACTATTTGTGTTATTATGCGTAACAGATTGAATCCCCTAGACTTCAGTGCTTGTTACTTTCTGCATGGATATCGAAGATCGGTGGTTAATCATGTCTCAGTTACCTGGAGTTTTGGTAGGATGCAAAATCCATCTTTTGCATAGTTTGCTGGATACGGTATAATGCATTGTGTAAACCTTTGTCTGGTATCCTTTTCCATGTCGCGACAAGAGTCCTAACGAAGTATACATGGATTCAAAGCAATCATCAAGCTCTAGGAAATGAGGACCTTTGCAACTATAGAATTAACTAAATAGCCAAGTTCATGAGGTTCTCAAGTTAACATAATTTCACTAAAATTATAGTTATATAGCCCATGACTATCTAAATCACGATACTTGCACAAATACTTTATTTATTCATTGCGGCATTGAAGATACATGCATGCCACAGTCTACCCAGGGTATTACTAGATGCATTGTGAGGAGTATTAAGTAATGTCATCATGTATTTCGTATGAACCTCTAAGACGAGGCATTGAGATTGCATAGCATATAGTAGCTACACTACTGGGGAGGACGCTGGGCCCAAACGACCTTGACAGGGAAGTATCCGCCCTGAGTTCGCAGCTCCTTCTCAAGCCGAGGGACAAAGTCCTCGGCCTCCTCGTTCGTCATGCATTTGATTCCACCAGGGAAGCCTACGTTGCACCAATGTCAGTAGACGAAAAGGAAACGTGCTGGCCGGGGCAAGACTTACTCTTCAGGGCCGGAATCAGCTGAGACGCAGTGAAGCAGAATGCCTCAATGGTCTGCTCCCTGAGGTTGGGGTCGGGGCACTCGGCGCCCATGCAGACCGGCGCCAGCATGGTGCCGATTCTTCGGAAGCCTCCCTCGGCGATCCACTTCTCCATGCCGCCGCCACGGTACGAGAGGTCCGAGCCGAGAGCCTTGCCAAGCTCAATGACCATGTAGCCAAGCTGGTTGGTGCAAGGGCCGTTGGGCTCGTCCGTGTTCTCAATCTCGACGAGCTGGATCCAGCCGCCGGGCTTGACGAGACTCATCAGGGCCTCGACGCACTCCTTAGCCCTGGGGCCAACGCCCACGATAGTGAGGCGCTGGTGCACAAGGTCAAAGCTCTGGAGCCACTCCTTGGGATAGGGACCGGCCGAGTCCTGCGTAAACAGCTTGATGCCGTGCGGCGGGTTCTCGGGAAAGCGCTCGGGGGTGATGTCACCGCCGATGAGCTCGCAGGTCTCGGGCTGACCCAGCTCCGGAACGACCTCACCCAGCCAGTAGCCTGGTGAAGGTTGATCAGCATTATGCACGTGCAACGCAGAACACATGATGGCCATCTCGGCCTACTCACCGTCAGAGGTACCACCGTCAAAGATCCTCAGATTGGGACGGCTCAGGTCCATAGGGGCCAAGACCAGGCGTCGACCCATGCCGAGCTTGATGCCCTGGTGCTGGCCCTGGAGGCGCCTGTCCTCGACCTCTTTTCTGAAGACGTACTTGTAATCGTCACCCGAAGCCATGTTGTCAGCGTAAACGCAGAAGAATAAGGTGTTGATGAGATGATAAGCCAGATACTGCAGAGTGAGACTGTGGAAAGCAGGAAAACTCGGGGGAGATGCCACTTGACCTAGGTGTTTTATCAGCAAGGTCTGGTCCTTGGGACGCTGCTTATCCAGTGGGCCTTTTGCCTGCGCTGGTATAATTCTGGCAACGGAACACAGCCCGCCACCTGGGAGTTCAAGGCGGTGACGTTGGATGAAGCCACTCACTCATGGATAGCTATGTATATAAGACTTTAGCACAAATACATGGGAGGTGTTGCTGATCAGTCCCTGACATTGTGTATTCGCTTGGGAAAAGTACAAAGGTTCGCCGAGTCGCCAATGCCAGGGGTCTGTCGCATGACAGAGCCGAACCCAGGGCCCAAGACAGGAATAGCGAGGATCCAGTACCCGGTCCAGCGATGCAGGCAAGTTGCCCCGTAGGGCCGGGGCGTAAGCGTGAGTGTGCCCCTGTTGCTGGCGCTGACAGATCTCACCAAAAGTTCCGGGGGCGGTCTTGGGTATCTTGGCTATCCAGGGCCCCCTGCAAGTGGCTTTTAAGACCCGAGCCGCTTGCGGCACCTAAGGTTCTAGTCCGAGCCCTGCCACGAGGTGTCTCTATAAAGACACCCCTATAAGACTGCAGCTGATTGTATCTTACGTGAGCCAAAGCCTAGTTGCCGAGCGCCTGTGGGCCGGCGCTTATAGTACGTACTATATAGTATCCATCCTATGCCGGTCCTGATCGAGTATAGTTTACATCTTGCTTCGGACATTTCAGTTTAGATGTGTTGTTCGGCAGGAGTTGGACCCCGTGTATCAACCGTGCTATTAGCCTGTTGCTTATTTCTCGGGTATGTATTCTTCACGCACGATCAGGGGGTATGCGCAGGATTAACAGCCCAGACAACTCCTTGGCCTTTGCCAGGGTTATCTCGTTAAAACTCAGCCTTTTTAGCCCCCTTCATGTTGGTTTGCGAAAGCTCCATAGCGAACCTGGCACGGTGGTCAGCTAGGAACCTTTTGTTGATGACGACGGTCAACTGCTTCAAGGGATTAGTAGCAAGTGAGCAGCCAAGCCTCTCAAAAGTCCGACAAAGGATCGGAGAACCCAACAAGTGCAGCGGGGTCCCGACTCACCGCCGAAACCCCTAGTTGAGCTCTAGATACGGGGTAGATGCTCATCTCTGTCTGTTCTCTTTGCTACAGGATTCCCAGGGAGCCAAGTTTATGCATACGGGTTATCAGTGAATATGAACAAGTTCAAGATCATCATTGTTGGTGGAGGGCCAGTTGGCTTGACTGCCGCCCATGCACTGCACAAGGCGGGCATCGACTTTGAGCTGCTGGAGCGCAGAAATGATTATATCCTGGAAGAAGGCGCCGGCTTAGCCATTGGCCCCCAGAATCTTAGAGTCTTTCACCAGTTGGGCTTGCTCGACAAACTTCTCCAGCACGGCACGGAGATCCTCCAAAACAAGGGCTTCACAGCCAACGGTCGGCAGTTCAAGGGCAGTTGGATCTTCAAAGAGGTCTCGGAAAAGTTAGTCGCCTTCTCCCTTGACCCGAGGATATCTACAACGCAGTGTAGTTTGTTTCTCAGAAATTATCTACCTGTTTTATCAATGCGTTCGGCAAAGCTAACCCGTCTTGCCTCAGTCACGGCAGCGGCCCAGTTGTCATTCATCGAGCTCAAGTTATCAACACGCTCTACGAAAACCTCGCAGACAACATCAAGGCCCGCTGTCACCTGAATAAGACTGTTTCCGATATCAAGCATACTGAAGACGGCGTCACGGTTGTATGCTCCGATGGAACTTCGTTCAAGGGCGACATGGTGCTCGGTGCAGACGGTGCCAACAGCAAGGTGCGCCGAATCATGCGGGAACTGGCCCTGTCGGAAGATCCCAAAGCCCAGTGGGACGCAGAAGAAGTCTACCTCTGCGAGTACAGGTCCATCTGGTTCAGCGTGCGTGGAAGGCACGACGATATTGCTCCGGGCCAGCTCTACGAGACGCAGAACACGAACAACTCAGTCATGTACATGCAGGGTCGTAACCAGGGATGGGCGTTTCTCTTCGAGAGACTCGCAGAGCCGACGACGGCCTGCGTCAAGTACACGGAGAAGGAAATGGCGGAACTGGCCGGGAGGATGGCAGAGTACCCCATCACGGAAAAGTTCAAGGTCAAGGACGTCTTCCCCCAGCGAGTTGCGGCAGGCATGGGCAACCTCCAAGAGGGCATGGCCAACAACTGGAGCTGGGGCCGAATCGCCCTCGTCGGCGACGCATGCCACAAGTTCACCCCGAACGCAGGCCTTGGCTTCAACAACGGCGTGCAGGACCTCGTGGCTCTCTGCAATGTCTTGCGCGAGGCGGTGGCGGGAGATTCCAAGCCCGACACGGCCGTCCTATCGCACGTCTTTGAGACATACAAGGCCAACCGCCAGGAACTGCTGCAAGCAGACGCCACAACGTCGGCGAATGTGACGAGGATGCAGGCGTGGCAGACGTTTCTGTTCTACTTGATGGCGCGCTTCATCATGGCAATCAATCCTCTCCAGGTGTGGCTGCTCAATGCCTTTAGCACGCCCCTGGTGAGGAGGTCTCTTGTTTTTGACTACATTGCCAGCGACGAGCCTATGAGGGGCAGTCTTGCGTGGGAGAATAAGATGCCCACTGGGTAACTTAGTCTGTTGAGCAAAGTCTCGTAATAGGAAGATGTTGATGGTTGGAATTTAACGAATCACTTTGACAGGCATAAATGAATATAGAGAAACATTGAAAACCAGCTAAAGAGAAGAATTATACATTAGATTTATAACGCTTGTTCATTATCTATAACAACATGGAAACAAAGCAGGGTTCAGAAAAACATGTTTCTATCCAAATGCAAAGACGGCAAGACAGACTGACAAATTATCATGCCTCAAAGCTCATACAAGAGGTAGAAGAACAAAGAGCCTGGATTTCCAACAAAAGAAATTGCAGGGCATTATGCCTCCATATTTCCGTCAAACAGCGGACACACTGTTTCCTAGGTCTTAACACTATGCTTAGGCCATACTAGAACACGCCCTCAATACGGAGTGCCGGTGCCCGATGACTAGTAGGGCCAACTGATGTCCTATAGTGCTGACATAGTTCGACGTCCTTGCTGTCGTGGGGTCTCACCTCCTTTTTACCTTAATAGTAATCCTCAAGTATATTTGGGCTGTCACTACTTCGTAGTACTTCAGTACATAAATATCATATTTCATAGCTTGGAGGAAATCTCATCTCACCCTACGTCACTCTATGGTGATCCTTTCTTAGCTCGCTGAACTGCCACCTTGACCCCGTTGCCCGAACTAACTGTCAGCTCGAGGGATTCGACCCAAGGCTCCTCGTCTCGCGACTCAATCGTCTGAAACTCTTGCGCCATTCTGACCAGAACATACATTGCCTCCGTTAGAGCGAACTGCTGACCGAGGCAGATACGGGGACCTGCATTGAAGGGTAGGAAGTCCTACGGCCGAAAATGTTAGATATACCAGGCATAATCACGAGCGCGAGATGTTGGACTCGTCAAGCTTACCCAGGCAAACCTCCTGCCCATCTCCCATCTCTCCGGTCGAAACTCTCCAGCGTCATCTCCCCAGAGGTCCTTGCGTCTGTGCAGCGCGAAGACGGTATAGATGATCATGCATCCCTTGGGGACGAGCACGGGCGCTTTGCCGTCAGCGCCGCCTCCGCGGGGAAGAATGGTGTCCTCGGCGGCCATCTTGGCGTTGTTTGGCACGGGAGGAAACAGGCGCAGGGCTAGTATGAATCGTTAATATCTTTTGTTTTCTTGTCAGATACACCCCAGGGTTCACTAACCTTCATTGATACAGTGCTTGATGTACTGCAGCTTCCGCAGCTCTTCGTAGGAAGGCAGCCTGTCGCCAAACACATTCTCAACTTCACTTCTGACTTTTTGCCACTTAGTCGGATTTCTTGAGAGACAGAATATGACGCTGCCGATCAAGCTGGCCGTGGTGTCGCGTCCGGCGAGCAAGAGACTGATGAGCTCGTCGCACATCTTCTCTCGGTCATCCGTCGCCATGGCCAGCTCCATCAGAAAAGTCTTGCGCTCGTTTCCGTCGAGTTCATCTTGGTTGACGAGCTTCTTGCGGTACGCCAGAGCTTGGTCAACGTACTTGCTGACGTAGTTGCGGCAGAAGCGGTTGGCCTCTTCGGCCTTGGGGTCTGTCTTGCGGAACTTGTGCATCGGACCAAGGCGCATGCCCTCGGAAACATGCTGGAGGGCGTATTTGAAGGCCCGGGCAAACTCGCTGCCACTTCCATTCTGGTCCTCGAGCAGCGTCGCAGTGGATTCCCCGAAAAGGAACTCGGCGGAGGAGTCCATGGTGAACCTGTAGAATAGTTCCTGAAGGTCGACAGTCTCTCCGCCGGAAGGAATCAGGCGTAGAAGCTGGGAGACGTGCTCCTCAATAATGTCCAGATTGGCGACCTGCTCCCGGTTGAAGCTGGGTCTCAGGAGAGCCCTCGAGTGCTGCCACTCTTCGCCATCAGTGACAAAGGCTCCTCTTCCGAGCAGATTCTTCATGACATCCAGACGGTGACCCAGGTTGTAATCCTTGAAACGGTGGGAGAGTACCGCCTTGAGATTCTCAGGCTCAATGGTCCAGATGCTGGCACCACCGAGCATGCGGACCTCATGGGTCCAGCCGACCACCTCAAACTGCCGACATAAGGCATGGAGATAGTTGCGTTCCTTGAAGTGCTTAGCGGTGTCGAAGATGAAGTTTATGCCCAGCCAGCGAGACGGATATACGGCCAGGATGGGTTTGCAGCCGTGCTGGGCGCTAAGGCGGCGTCTCGAAAAGTAGCAGGACACCCAGTTGGAAATGAAGTAGGCAATGAGAATAATAGATGAGGTGGAAAGGACTATAAGCGAAGGGGACTTGGGAGGCAAGTCCGAAAGCGCTGCGAGGAGGCACATTGTGCTTCAATGCTTCAACTTTTGCAGGACGGTACTTGGAGACTTGGTCTAGTTCGTTTCTGCCTCTATGTTTTTTATCTCTTCTTTCTGCTCAGACTGCGGACTTGGGCTTCGCATTTGGCTTTCCTACAGGACGAGAACAATGCATAGATCAGGCAATGTGCAGGAAAAAACACTTCATGGACCCTCCACATCTCTTCTCATCCACCTCATCTTACGCCAAGCATGACTCGGCAAAGCAGCTATAATCTCAGCCCTTTATTCACACCCACCCCCTCCATCCTACCCCACCCTTTGTAACATGGATTACTTGTTGTACCTGTCAAAGGCCAATTGTCTTAACGCGGTCGGGGGGGTCGAGAAGGATAGGATTTGTTTGATTATAAGCCAGACGCATTCGAGGCTAATATATTACTGCAGCACTGCCATTGGAGTCTCGCCCC
>JAJJWN010000396.1:0-20679 GCA_021655885.1 Fusarium abutilonis
GGGGGGGCCAAGCAGCAGAGAGTAAGCTTTCGACTCCAGTCCGGGCAACCCGTTGACAACCAACAGCCGGAAATTGGGGGAGCCTGGAGGGAGGGGAAATAGCTCCAGCATCAGTTCATTGTTGCAGTAATCAAAGGCACTCATCTGACTGCATAGTCTGGATGGTAGGTTGATGATGGCCCGGAGATAGAAACGAACCGAGCCCGATCAAAACACGAGACAGCGGTGAGCAACAAATAACGTGACTGATAGGATATAATCTACGATAGTTAGCCAATTCGCGGAGACGCATGAATAACGCGTGTGCTATATCATTATGCTGTATTGGTGACCAAGAGTTGAGGTTGAATGCCAAAGATCTCAGTATAAGGTATGCAGTGTCTAAAACGTACTCTCTTCACGGTCGAGTACGGCAAGTTTGGTATAACAGTCTATGAATGAATCCACACACAGATCTGAGATCACAAAGCATCGAGCAACGTCTTGGCAAAAAATGACAAAGCTCAGAATGTAACTAGGAAGATCTCCAATGCGGCTTGACGAAAGGCTGCTTTGCTTGTTGTGCTTGTGTCTGCCTATCCATGCCCGGCCCGTTTCCGCGACGCCCGCCGTCTGCCGGTGGCTTATTGAATGGTCAATCCTCGAACAACACCTACTGGGGTGTCAGTGAGAATCCGGAAGAAGTATATTGAGATAGGAGGTAGCTTTTGCTTTTCTCTACTAGACATGCTTGCGTTCTCCTTTGCCTTTGAAATGTACAGATATCAGATACTTTATCCCATAGTTTGAGCTTCAAAGTATGCTTTGAAAGGTATTGTCATTACCAAAGGTAATTCGCTTCTTGTTGATTCTCGAGGGGGTACGAGTGCTTCCTTTACATCTGCGCCTGCGTCCCGAGGTTATGTGCCATTGGTGGACGATACTTTGGGATGCGGCCATAGAGGGTGGAAATCCGAATGGATCATCAGGTTTTACGCTCCCTAAAGTTTATGTGCTGCAGCCCCGAAGGGGCACCTAACACTCGAGCCTTTTCTCTTTTCTTTCCACGGCACAGGAAAATCTTCTTTTAGTTTTCCAAGGCACTTTAGGCGTTACAGTTTCGGAATAGAATATTGATCGACACGGACAAAGGAAACTCTGAACAATACGGTACAGCGCATGGCGGCACGTGGGGGGGGATCAATGCCTCGTCCCATGGGTCTATCTCATCTACAACACCTTTTCTGATAGGACGAATCTTTCTTTTACATTAGATGGAAGATATAATAACAAATACATACCTGTTATCTTATAAAGTATGTGCTTGGTACCTGGGAGATAGAGAGGGGTCCCCAGGATGGATGTGAACATGGGCTCCATCATGTCTGAAACGTCTAGACAATAGAAAATCACTCGCGTTCTGCAGAATTCTATTTGGCGAGTATAGCGATAAAAAAACAAAGATAACGGGAAAAGAGGAAAGAAAAATTGGGCTCGATATACTAACTCGACAGGGTTCAGAAACAACTGGGCATCTACCAGCTCAGGTCATGGATAATACTAAGGTAAGTAGGTAGGTAGCTTTTGGCTCAGGTAGGTACTTAGCGTAAGGTAGCCACTGAAAAGCACTGTAAGAGTATGCCCGCAATGCTGCAGTTTAGCAGGGCTAGGAACTTGATTCCCGCAAGGGTGGGTGGTGATTGGCTCAGCGTCGTCTTTCCCCGCTTATTGTATCATGAGAGGAACGCGCCCTCACGATGGTCCAAGGAGCGGCTCGCCTGGGGCCAAACTTTGTCTTTCTTACCCTTCGAGGCTTAACGGCGACTCTGATTCTGACCCGTCTTGGACTGCTGGTTATTAACCCGATTTCTCTGCTCCTCTGTCACAATCGATCAATCTTCAACCACCAAGCTCATCAATTCTGCCGTCAATTCGTTTCGCTTCGCTACGTCTCGCCTTGCCTTGCCTCGAGCAGGTACCCACGGTCCCAGTCACGGTACGATCACGGTTGGTCTGTTCTCGGGTACACCTCAGTCCTCTCGCTCGAACAAGATCTACCTCGGCTTCAAGGCTTCAGGAACGCTCAATCTCGACTTTTCCTACCTCAAAACACTTGTACAGCGTCTGCCCGAGATCATCCTCGTTGCCGACCTTCAGTCATGTCTCCGAGTCTCGCGGGTCTGTAGTTCTGGCGCCCTTGCCAGACCCCGAGTCTCCCCACTTGTGCTTCTTCTGCTCGAGGCAATCAACACCAGCTGCCCTCACGCCGGGCCTCCGGCCCAACATCTCACGCTCGACGACTACGAAACACCGATTTACTCTATTTGCCTCTGATTGAGCACTAGGCATCTTTGAGACACCATGGACTCTCCGTCCGGTGCCACGTTGGTGCCCCCAGCAGTAACCTCTTTGAGGGCACAACAAACGACCGCTATGGAAAGGTCCTTGAGCCAGGACATTCGGGAAGAACGCGAGGAGCTTCGAGAAGCCGCCGAGCAGACCCTTAATACTATCGTCGACCTCAACCTTGATGGAACGATTAAGTGGGTTAGTCCATCCTGGACTGACGTCGTGGGCACCCAGTTCGAAACGGTTAACGGTCTGCCTATTTCCAACTTAATAGTCAGCGACAATAAGGACGTTTTTACTGAGGTTGTCGAATCTATGAAGAAGGATGATTCTCGGAGCCACCGAGTCTGCTTTGCCGTTCAGCTCGGGCCCCTCTCCAAGCTCCTGCCTATTGACGACCTTGAAAATGATCCTGAGAATCAGCAGCCGCATGTTGTAGACCTTGAAGCCCAGGGGATTATGGTTTACGACAGCGTATCCGGTGGTGAGAGCCATGTAAGACTTCTACAACCTCAACTCTGCATTCGCTTTTGCATACTAAACATCTTTTACAGACAATGTGGATGATCCGTCCATGGATTGCACCTCGAGAAATCAAGATCGATCTGCCCAGCGTTATTGTTGACTCCCTAGGCTCTGGCGCTGAAGTTCTGGCGAGTTATCTGACCCAACTCGCTGAAAGTGGACTGGATGAGCCTGAACAGCAAGACCCCCCACCTCCGGTTCTCTGTCGTATTTGCGAACGCCATATCCCCCGATGGTGGTTTGAAAAGCACACTGATTTGTGTCTGCAAGAGCACCGAGCCGAGATGGACGTACAGATGGCTCAGGAGAACTTGACTGAACACCGGCACTCAATTGTCAAGGTGCTGGATGCCTTGGAAGCTCGCAAGAGTCGGTCACTAGCTGGTGACCAGACTCCCATACCCATTGCCGAGTACAAGGGCCTGCCGATTGGGCCACCGCCGTCAACACAGTCATCACCTGGCAGCTCTTTGCCACGATCGAGGGAACGCTCTGGAGGACTTGGGCACACTAGGGCACGCTCGTTCGCCATCCGTCGACCCCAAGCTCGAATTGTTGAACTCCTGATGGACCTTTGCGATACTGCTATCGAAATTAGTACACCTGCTATCAAGGAGTCTTCAACACAACAAAACAATGGCGAGTTTCGGACACAATCACCACAGTCCGAATCACGGATATCACAGGTTCTACAGTGGCAGTCACCAAGCACGAACACCTTGGAGCAGGAACAGGGTTTGGCTCTGCTGTGTGCTGATACGGAAAAGGTTGCTAGGACCAAGGTCGACGCTGTCTTTCGTCACCGAAAGATTATCGAGTACGCTGAGCGCATTCGAATCGAACTTGCTTGTCTTGTCCAAGATTGTATTGACGAGGCTCTGAGAAAGGCAGCTCGCATAGCCAATGGCGAACTTACAGATTCTACTGAAGAAGGAGAACGACTCACTTCTGGGTATGAGCAGTGTGACACATGTGATGAAGATGGTGAAGACGACGAGGATATACCCCCAGAACCTCTTGCGCCTGAGCCTCAGCCAGCCGAGCATCGAGAGAGTGAGAGTTTCTCAGAGCCTTTAAACAGCCCGTCTATTTTGGCAACGGCTTTACGCCAGATGGACATATCCGAGAGGAGAAATCGCTCCCGGCCCGCTTCCTTGATCGCATCGACTAGGTCCAGCAGTCCCAAGGAGTGTCCTACCCCAAGATCGCATTTTGGCGGCCAGAGCAATCTTGGAGTCCAACCACGAGACACCCGCAGAGACTCTATTTACATGGAAGGGGATTTCATTGATAGTGAAGGCAGCTTTCGATCGTCTTCGGTTGCATCTCGAAGCGCCGCGAGGACAGAGTCTCCCATTTCTGAGTTTGGCGACCTTCGGCGTGCTGCAAGCACAAGGAGACGTCACCGGAGGAGCCTCATTCTTCATGGCACTTCCTCCCCTCATCGCCAGGAATCTCCCTCCAGACCAGGGCAGCCATCATCCCCGTTACGAATCAAAGCACGAGGGCTTCCGTTGTCTCAGGAGGGTGTGGTATCTCCCGAAGCATCACCTATGCTTCCCGGTAGTGACTTTAGCTCACCCGCTACTCATACTCATAGGCATCACCGGAGACAGTCTTCAGCTGCCATATCTGACTTTGTTATGAAACCCCCACCTTCGCCTCGTCTGGGTGCCAATCAAGCACCTCCACAGCCTCGTCCAACCCAGCCATCTATAAAAGACTTTGAAATCATTAAGCCTATCAGCAAGGGCGCTTTCGGCAGTGTCTACCTCTCAAAGAAGAAGTCTACAGGAGAATATTTTGCTATAAAAGTCCTCAAGAAAGCTGACATGGTAGCCAAGAACCAAGTCGGTAACGTCAAGGCGGAGCGAGCTATCATGATGTGGCAAGGAGAGAGTGACTTTGTCGCCAAGCTCTACTGGACATTTTCAAGCAAGGACTACCTCTATCTGGTGATGGAATACCTGAATGGCGGCGATTGTGCCTCTCTCATTAAAGTCCTTGGTGGTCTTCCAGAGGAATGGGTAAAGAAATATCTTGGTGAGGTCGTTTTGGGCGTTGAACATCTTCATAGTCGTGGCATCATTCATCGCGACTTAAAGCCCGACAATCTTCTCATCGACCAAAAAGGCCATCTCAAGCTCACAGACTTTGGTCTTTCTCGACTGGGTCTGGTCGGTCGACAAAAGCGTGCTTTGAATAGCGAGAACTCTGACGGAACACCAGACCTACTCAAACAAGGCCCTTTTGCTCGGTCTTCATCCATTGCTTCTTCAAGATCTGCTTCCCTTGATCTACATGGCGGGCATGCTCATTCTCCTAGCCAAACCCCACAGATGACACCAGAGGTTGGTAGTTTGGCCCAGCCTTCTTATTTCAGCCTCGGCCAAGAACCACGTCGAGTATCGGGTACTCATCGAAGCGACAGCGGTGGCAGCGAGACACTTGCTCGTATGGTTACTAATTTCTCGTTGAACGATGCCGAGACAGCTTCTCAGCCCCATAGCATGAGATCACCATTGGACGAAGAAGTTATTGCACAAGGCTCGCCGGACCTTCCTTTGAGTGTCAGCTCAAGACTCAGTATGGATAGTCATGCCAGAAATTCTCTCCCACCTTCCAACATGATGCCTCCCCCAATGGCTCTGTTCAACCCTGAAGATACCAACCGACGTTTTGTGGGCACACCCGACTATCTAGCTCCTGAAACCATCAAGGGTGATAAGCAAGATGAAACCAGCGATTGGTGGTCTGTTGGATGTATCCTATTCGAATTTCTTTACGGCATCCCGCCCTTCCATGCTGGCGAAGCTGAGCACGTTTTTGAGAACATCCTGGCGCGGAAAATACAGTGGCCAGACGAGACTGAGTGTGAACCGATATCAGAGGAGGCCAAGGACTTGATCAATAAGCTGCTGTGCATGGAACCCCACCAGCGTCTAGGTTCTAACCGTGAGGATAAGTACTCCTCTGGGGGTGAAGAAATTCGTACCCATCCTTGGTTTCAGGATGTGAACTGGGAGACGCTACTGGAGGACGAAGCTCAGTTTGTACCGCAACCTGAGAATCCTGAGGACACTGAATACTTTGATGCCAGAGGTGCAGTGTTGCAATCCTTTGCAGAGGAAATGGAGGATCAGGCATCCCCGCAGTCTTCCGCGGCTGGCTCCGAGTACGCCGAGAGGCCACACGATGCTTTGTCGCGAGTTCGATCACAGGTCAACTCTATCAATCGGAAACTCATGCCGTTACACATTCCACCCCATGTACGCGACCTGAAATCGAGGCGTCTGAGTGAGCCTGTAGCCGTGGACGATTTTGGCTCCTTTTCGTTCAAGAACCTTCCCGTGTTGGAGAAGGCCAACAAGGATGTGATCCAAAAGCTGCGAGCCGAGGCACTGGCCGCTCAGAGCAAAGGAACCTCCGTTAGTCCTGGAGCAGCAAGCAGTGTTATATCACCTGGACCGTCGCTCGAAGGTAGCCCTGTGCTATCGAACCCAATTTCAAGAACCATTTCAAATGCCAAGGCGACGAATCGAGCGCAGTCGCCCTCTGGCTTTAACCATGCAAACGCGTCTCCAAACCGAGCGTCCCAGCCTTCATCGCCGTTGCTCGTCTCGTTTGTTGCCGGGCAAGGGGCTGAGGGGCGACGAAAGGCGTCAAGTAATTCCTCAAGTCTGTCCCACCAATCAACAGCTGCATCTTTGCAGCCCAATTCTGCATTTGAGATACCCAAGGTACCGCCAAGTCTACAGAAGGCGGTGACCACGGTCGCAGTATCAACCCCTGCTCAGGGCCGTAGTGCAGCGCCACCTCCCTTGTCATTGTCGCCTCAAAAGACCATTTCAACACCACGGCAGTCAAGTAATTCGTCCGCAGGAAGATCCAGATCACTTACCGTGGGCTCCCAGTCACAAGACGGGAGCCCTGTTGCTTCCGATATATTACATCACCGAAATCGGCGAAGCCAAGTATTTGATATGTCTCCTTCGTCGTCGGACAACGAGAGCGAGAAACACAATGCCCTTCTTCGAGTACAGCGACGCAGACAAAGCTCAAGACGGCTTTCGCAGATTGCTTTTGATGGAGGTCCTACCTTCCGGCCCCTTGACGTATTGATCTGCGAGGATCATCCAGTGTCGCGTATGGTTATGGAAAAGCTGTTGGAGAAGCTCAGATGCCGTACTATTTCAGTGCCAAATGGATCTGAAGCTGTTCGCTACTCAATGAGCGAGATCAAATTTGATGTCATCTTTCTCGAATATCAACTACCGCAAATCAACGGCGCTGACGTAGCACGCATGATCCGGGAGACGAAGAATGCCAATTCTCACACACCCATCGTGGCTATCACAGCTTATCTCAAGGAGCTCCAAGCACCGCACTACTTTGACTCGTTGATTGAGAAACCTATCAGCTCCTCGAAGCTCACTGAAGTGCTTCGGGGGTTATGCCAATGGCGTCCCGAATCTCCAGGACAGACGTCAGGCATGCCGCGGCCCGTTCCAATGGGGATTCGGAAGGCCAACTCTCGACTTGAGGATAGTCCGACATCTGGATCTTCAATCTTTGCTGGTCGTCTAGGAACTGCAATGATGTCTAGTCGAGAAGATTCAATCACTTCATCGCTGTTCGGTGACTCGGAGTCAGTGACGACCGACGAGCTACCGGTCGTTATCAGCCGCAAGGCTACAAATGAATGGGACGAAGGGGGGTTGAATATCACAACTGAAAACAATGATTTGCAGGAGGCCTCAAGAAAAGGCTTGCCCCATCTTGTGGCTCAGCAGTCAGCTCCAGCACAGATGGAACACCGCCCGCGGTTCAACGATAAGTTCAAGGGGAAAAGAGAAGGATCCGAACAAAGAACCTTGGAAGGCACCGAGTCGGCCGATGACGAAGATGAGGAGCTAGGGGGCGGCAGGGACAAGCACCACGGCCGCAATAGCCAGCAGATGCTGGGCAAGGCAGGCCTACCCAGCTCCAAGCTCGGCATCGAAATGATGCGAGCCAACAGTCATGACAGTCTGACAGTCGGGTCAGAGAGTACACCCGAAGCTGTAACGCAAGTCGTAACAACACCTTCCAAAGAGATGGAGATGGGACTTTTCGATAACGCAGTACTTGCGGAAGCCACAGCGCACACGCCTCCTGATTTGGGTCTGAAGGTTGAAGGAGTGACACCCAAGAATGACGAGGATGGGACTGAGAGCGTAGATGCTACACCACGGCCTTTGACGGTTGTTAAGGTGGGTGGCGATGGCAATGAAGACGAGGAAGCAACACCAAGAGCGATTGGGAAATGAAGATTGCTCGACAAGGTTAAACAAGAAGCTAAGCGGATTATAGCAAGCGACAGAGTGTCACGATGCATGTTTTTATCAATATCTCTTTTTCTATCTTCAAATCTCCTTTGTATCTATGACATGCAGCGTGGCGTTTGAGCGGAGACAACTATGTCGAGTTGGACTGTGGGCATAGAGGCTTCCCATGGGATCGTACAATGTGCATGAAGGAAGAGGTCAATGCAAGCAAACAGACTGAATTCGTGTGAGATACTTTGCGACGTCCCTCGATACATGAAAACGGAGTTACTTTTCTTTCACCCTAGTTATCCCGTTGTTTCTTGGAGAGGAGTTATACAAACACGAGTAGTGGGCTATGGAAGCCGAGGGAGGAAATGAAATAGGTCAAGCGATTGAGGCACAAAAGTCTTGATTCAAGTGCATCAAGGAGAACAGGCGGCGATTTGATTGGATCGTGATTTTTAAGAAGGTCGTGGTGATGGTGGCTTGGGGTGACTGTTCGAAGGAGCTTCAAAGCAGCAAAACCAACCTCAAGACTCTCTAATACCCAATATGACATAGTGGATTTGGGTATACATACTATCACTATCCCTAGTGTATCTTTTTATTGCGCTGCCCAATAGCTTGTCTTCAACAAGTTACGACGATATGCCTATATAAGAAATTTCAAGTAAACATGATATATGACTGGGTGCCTATTTATGAGTTGGTATATCAGCACTGGTGTATAACTATACAAGGCTCAATCTGGATCTGCAATTGGGTAACATCATAATAGGAATATTGGGATGGAAACAAAGGTGCTACGGATTGCATGGAGCACACAGATGTACTGACATACATACTTAGGTACTGCGTACACGACGATATATTCTTGAGATCGACGGAGAAGCCAATGCGGAGGCGGAGGAGCCAACTACCACATACGACCACGCAAGCTCAGGCGAGATGTCTCATTGCCACGTCAATTAAATGAGAGGGACTTGACCACTACTGCAAAAGTGTCAAGAAGGATTGATTGAATGTGGGAAGAACCGGCCGAGTGCCACTGTTATCCACTGAGTGAGTATGCTTGTGTGTTATGGTTATTCAGAGGATGGTGAAGGGGTATCAAGCTGAAAGCTATAGACAGGGGTTTGTATCGACTAAGGGATTTGTGTTAGGGTATTCGTACGGCACACGAGTTGAGCTTCGTTTTGGTAAAATGCTTGAATCTGTAATCGCTGATACTGAGATTCTGGCGATACGCGTATAGAACCGGACTAAAGAAAATGAAAAAGAAATCACTGACCACATGAGCAGTTTCTGTAGGCGGACGAGTAAAATCTCAGGACAAGACCATGAATTGATGCGTGCCATTCTCATGCAGATACCTAGACAGGGTCCTTTTTGTACATGTGCGAGGCTGGCACTTAAAAGAGATACATAGGTAGAAGCCACAGGGTTACACAGCAGAAGCGGGGTCTGTTTGATAATGAATGTGGCGAGGGTTTTTTTTCTCTTTTCTTCTTCTTTCTCTTTCTTTATTGTGCTAATGAGTTTAAGCACCGACCTCAGCTCATGTGGTCTACACCAAGTATAGAACTGGTTTAGCGTTTACTCAATCTAGGTAGTAAGCAATGGAAGGAAGATGAGATAAATCATCTTTTGATTTAATTTGGAGTAGGATTTTGGCATAATAATTGAGTTGCGTGCAGGGTCTTTGAATGCTACGGATACATGTGTGGAAGGTTGGAGGGAGGGAAGAGTATCACACGACCTCTTTCCGCATTAGGCGGATGTCGTTGAGAAGGACCCACTCGCTCTTTATTCCATGCAGCGAACTTTTTCTGACTTTGTCCTCTTTAAGTTTAGCGCTATGCGCCAAGCCATGCCCTGAGGCTCCCGAGAGTGCCGAGGCGGGAGAGAGAGAAGCGGAAGAGCTTGGCATTTCTCAGCATCATTAATATCCGTAGATGAAAGCAAGAATGGACGGGAAAGAAATGTCTTTCGGTGTCTGAAATAGGATACCGAAGAAAATAGGAAGAGGGAGGGAAGGTTTGAGCCAACCTCGGGTGAAGCAGACAAGCTCAAGTTACATAACGGACCGAGTTGGTGTTTAGTAGGAGCTGGCCAAATAAATGGCTGAAGAAAGGGCAGGGCAAGGCAAGGCAAGGCAAACATCAAACGGGACTGGAGATGATTTGCGTTGCGTTATCCAATTGATTCGATTCAGTCTAATATCATGATTCGAGTTTTTTCTTTAGTAGAGATCGTCCTTCTGTCTAACAACGGTGTCGGTGTCGGCCGAAACAGAGTCTAGCGGGTCTTGTAGATGCCGTTTTACCCGGGCCGCTCCTGTCGTAAAGAATCGTGTGGTCAAAATCTCGTTCTTGCCTGCCTCTTTTTGAAATTTGGTCGCACACTACTTGCCTCACCCTCTAAGCTCTAGGTTTTTCCATCCCCGACTTTAGGTACGAAGTCCAACATCTTATTTACCTACCTTAGGTAAGTACGACTCTGCTGCTGTGAAACTTTTCCAAGTCCTCTCTGGTGAACATCACCACCACCAACACAACGTCATCAATCTATCTTTATCTGATCTGCAATGTGAGACGCGGCACCTGTTCCCATGACAATATCCGTACACACAAAACAAAACTTATCCTGCCACGCCATTCGGCGCAGCGCCACGCCCCGGCTGTCGGGATCTAGCCTGAACCTCTTCAAGATATATCCATCCATACAACATGGAGCTGACCCATAGGCGGATCGACTCATGCATCCAATGCCATGTCACCCACCCCTGACGTTTCTTACATCGTTCACGAGCTAAGCCGACAGCCCGCTTTTCCCTTGTCTTGTCGACAGTCCAGAGCTCAACCCTCTTGGAGCTTCTGATCCCATCTGGTCCCTGAGGCGAGGCGGCGAACATGCACTATTCGGTCAGGGAACACGGGAGCTAGAATATCCTTTCCAGCTCCCACACCCCCTCGAACTCGACCCCAGAGATTGACTTTCGTCCACACGTTCTCCCACGAGGTTGATTTACCTCTTCTTACTGGTTGAGACTGCTTCACGAAGCTCGTCACACTTGTCCTGCATCTCCAAGCTCCAGTCGTCCTTTACTTCGGCCATGATGTAGTTCAAATACTCTCTCCATTCTCGCACTTTCAACCTGCTGGAATTCTGTTTCTCTTTAGAGTCAAGACAAGACAAGAAGACAATTTCAAATCTGGGAGTCTTGACCTTGCTCCCAATCCCTAAATATTCGGTCTTTGGTACTTCCACTTTGCCCCCAGTATAAAAACCTTTTCTGTTGGTTTGCACTTTCCCGTGCCTGGGATACAAACAACATCCTTCAAGCTACCCGCAACAACAAAACTCTAACAATCTACATAACAATAATAGCTCCAGCTCTACTACTCATTCTCAATTGTGCACAAGGCACATTGTGCCCTTTGCCAAAATGGTTCATAGACACCACGAGCATACAGTTCCCGGCGAGATCCCTGTCCCGCATGGACCTGCAGACAGCGATTCAGAGCCCAACAACACCCACGAGCCCATTGCCTATGCTACTAGCGATGAGCGCCGCATCTTCAGCCATGTAACCCGCCCAGATGACTCCTACACTGAGGACGGTGTCTACTGGGCTGATCTGCCTTTCGCTCAGCGCTCCCGTTTCGTTTCAAAGGTTGACAACGATGCTGCCAAGGAGGAGGCCAAAACTGCCTGGTCCATGTTCAAGGACGACCCTCTATCACCTCTCTCATGGTACTTTCGCCATGCTGTCATTCCCGGTGCTGGCCTTGGACTTGAGGGTTATGTCCTCTTCTCCATTGGTAACCTTGAACCTCTCTTCAAGGCTGCCTGGCCTGATTGCTGGGGCAACGAAGCCACTACGTGCTCACACAATTGGATTGCCGCTGTGACCTATCTCGAGATTATTGGTATCATGGTTGGCCAAGCTGTTGTTGGTGTTAGTCCTTATGTCCTTTTTTACCTTTTTCATGTATTGGTATTGACCATTCACAGGTTATGGGTGACTGGGTTGGTCGACGCTGGGGTCTTATTCAAGATGCTGCCATCATGTTTGTCGGTCTCCTCATGCTCACTGCTTCCTGGGGTCTTACTCTCCAGGGCTGGGTTATCTGCTACGCCTGGTCCCTCTTCTTCTACGGATTTGGTGTTGGCGGTGAGTATCCCATCACAGCAACCTCGTCTCTTGAGGGTGTCTCCTCTGGTGGCAGAGTCTCTACCCGAGAGGATCGTCTGCACCGTGGCCGCCGGGTCACTACCGCTTTCCTGATGCAGGGCTGGGGTCAGTTCGTCAACCAGGTCATTCTCATTGCCCTCCTCGCTATCTTCAACAACGGTAAAAGTTCACCCCCCTACAGCGCGTCTGCTGCTCAGTATACTTTCCGCCTGTCATTTGCCTTTCCGGCCATTGGTACTCTCTGGCTTCTCTACTACCGTACCTATCGCATGAGAAATGCCGGCAAGCAGCTCTCCGAGGCCAAGAAGCGCTCCAACGTTACTGGTTACGATATGAACGCTCTCCGACACTGCTTCACCAACTTCGGCGGCCGTCTCCTTGCTACTTCTGGCACCTGGTTCTGCAACGATGTCTTCTTCTACGGCAACAAACTTTTCCAGGGCCAGTTCATCAAGGTCATTTCCCCTGACAGCTCCTCCATTTTCACCACCTGGACCTGGAACCTTGTCAACATTACCGTCTCGCTGGCTGGTTACTACCTTGCGTCTCTCCTCATCGATAATAAAATGTACGGCCGCAAGACAATGCAGCAGGTTGGCTTCTTCATGTGCTTCCTGATGTTCGTTATCCCCGCCTTTAACTACGAGCACTACACTAGCCCGGCCGGAATCCACTCCTTCCAGGCCATGTACTTCATCTCGTCCTTCTTCAACCAGTTTGGCCCTAACTCGGTCACCTTCCTCGTTGCTGGTGAGGTCTTCCCTACACCCATCCGTGCCACTGCCCATGGCTTCTCTGCCTGTATCGGCAAGTCTGGTGCTCTCCTCGCCTCCGTTCTCTACAACTACATCGACGACCAGACCAAGTTTTACGTTGTCCCCTGGTTCGGTCTCGCTGGTATGCTTCTCACCTGGATCTTCCTCCCTGATACCACTGGCCTCGACCTCAAGGAGCAGGAGCGCCGTTGGTATTACATCCGCGATGGCAAGGAGAGCGAATACCACGGTGTTGCTGTCAACCCTACTCATCTGTCGCTCTGGGAGCGCTTCCGTGGCCTCGGTAAGAGCTACGATCCTGAGGCAGACTGGCGTTCCAAGGTTCAGGATATGCGTACTGAATGGGAGCTTGTCCAGGCCAGCCGCGGCCCCAAAGAGACCGAGGGTGCTATGCCCGACGATGGCGAGTTCTCTCCCGAGATTCATGAGTTCTTCAAGCGTTCCAGTCCCAAACGTATTGGCCGCCGCGATGAGTCTCTCATGGTAGACTCCCTCAACGAGAAGACGGCTCTGCCGTCTGATGATTCGAACTCGAAATGATCCTCTCTCTGGTTTATATTTAATGCCCTTCACGACGTATCAATAAAATGCTGCATTCATTGACTCATTGGTGGGAGCGGTTAATAGCATGGCCTCGGCGTTTGTTGTTTCTGATATATTATTGGGTTTTCCATGAGTTGGCAGCCCATAAACTCGGCCTGTATTGCTTTGATCAAGCTGATGAGCTCAACATGTTGTTAGACGATGAAGAGAATACCCCAGTAGAATATACAAATATCTCATCTTATCACATCAACAAAAATCTGTACATAAGTAATCTCAAGCTCGCATTCAACTGATGAAATGATTATCGTTCAGTTTTTCGACGATATAATAATATATTGTATGCCCAAAAGATATAATCATACAAAACAAACTGACGCGGCGAATGCTGTCAAATCTCTGGTGGTATCTAGAATCAAAATCTGTTTGTGCGCCAGGCACAAGGTTGTTTATGATGCTCTTTTAACAAAAGGAAGAAATAGGAAAGATAAAAAAAGAATAGCGCTTCGCTGCCCCCCTCCCCCCCCGGTTTCTTAAACATGATCGCAGCCGTGTCATTCGTTTGAATTACTGTTGAACGTCCCGCTACACTATACAACTCCTCGTGGTTTAAATGTTATTGCGAAGATCCCTGCAGACGGTTCTGCTGAGTCGATGCACTAGTAGATGGCACAATGACACCCAGTACGCAGTCGTCAAGGTGCTCGTAAAAGTCTTGCGCAGTGCCAAAGCCGTTTTTGCATATAGAACACCTCGCTTTTGTTCCCGCTGTATCTTCGCCTCCAGGTAGTCGATGACCACTACTATGGCCCGTCTGGTCGACTTGATGGGCAGCTGTCAGGTGTCTCTTGAAGACGTCTGCACGCGTAAAGACCTTCTCAAAAGGACTTCCAACCCCTGGGCAGAACGGACACACCATCGAACCACGATAGTGAGTAAGGGCGTGACGATTCTTGTCGTACTTGCGCGCAAACCCTTTGGTATGATATTCGCATGTCACGATAGGGCACTTTTCGGGTCTCTCTTCTTGATGTGTAAGCATGTGGGAGGCCAAGTCACGGAACTCGCGTCCACAATCGGGGTGGGGGCATTTGGTTCGGTTCTCAGCAGGTCGCCGAGACGGACTGGCTCGTTCGATCGGTATCGATGACTCCATAGAGGTTGCCGAAAGTAGTGGACCCAAGACCGCGGCTGTCGGTAGTGGCATTTCAGGGGCCAAAGAGGCTCCCTGGGAGATCGAATCTCTATAGTCTGCTGGTGATGGAAACTCGTCCATCTCATCTTCTCCGCTAGATATATGCTCATCAGGCACATCGACCGACTGGCGTACTTCTCGCATCCAATCCTTCAGCACACTCATAGAAGGCCAATCCCCACTTGCCTTGCCCACTCGATGTGGCCGGAAGTGCGCACGACGAAGATGTGCTGCGGCGTTGTAGTATGCACCATATCGTTTTTGTGCTAGGCATGCTTTGCATCTCGAGAGCGGAATAATTGGCTGTGGCGACGAAGAAATAAGATTTTTGGGCTCTTTGCAAACCCATCGTTTAACTGTCGCTGAATGCTTAGCATCTATATGGCGTCGTAGCTCATGATCGCCACGAAAGCCGTCTGGATGCTCACTACATCTGTCGCAATACACACGTCGCAACGAAGTCCGACGAGCAGAAGATTTGAGTCTTGATGGAGAGATTGGTTCACCAGAAGGTCGATGGGATTCTGGGTAAGGCGACATATCATCTCCGATTGTGTGTCTGCGAGCACGTCCTGGCATCTCGCCCGGCAGCGAGAATTGACCAGGAGGGGGGAAATCTGATCGTAAACCTGATGAAAAGTATTGCAACGATGGGCCTGACGAGTTCAGAGATGGTGTTGACTTCGGGAAAGATGGTCTGGGTGCAGTGTCCAGTTGAGCTGTGGGGACGCCCCTAGGTCCTCCCAAACCCAAATATTGCCTCCCTGCAACAAAGCCGTTGAATCCGTAGTTGGGGACTTCGCCCGCACCAAGTTTCAGGAGGAAGTCGAAGCTTGAGAAGGGTTGTCTCGGTGGCCACCGGTCGCGTCGAATTACTCGCGCGATGCTGCGGACAACGGGGTCCTCAGGTTCTGAGCTATTGGACAAAGGGTCGTTCGAAGCACCAAAGAGAGACACAAGCACCTGATATACGCTTCGGATGACTTGGTCAGGTCGTTCCGTCGATGTGGGACTAGGTTGTAATGGGTCATTCCCTTGAAAAGATCGGGCAATGTCAATCAGAATAGTATCAACAGCACTGAAAATGCAAAGTGAAATAAAAACTCCTAGCCATTGCCTTACATCCATGGTGGATAAGTTTGATGTTGCAAAATCCAGGGATGTTAGATAGTTGCGTGTGCAATCTCTAAGGAGCTGGCTTCGTTCCGTAGAATTACGGCTGTCAATCGGGGTCCGGGGAGGAAAGCTAGTTTCGTTTCGTAGGACTGGACTCGGTTGAGATGCATCGTAGAATATGATCTCTCGTAGTAGTTGTTTTGCACGGAAAAGAGTTGGGTGCATCGTCTGTTCTTCCTCTCGTGACATCGAAAGTTGGCCGCTAACACTCAGGAGTTCAAGAAGGTCGAAAGCAGCACCTCGGAAAATCGAGCTAGAAGCGATGAGCTGCAGGACGGGTGGCGCCGCTCCCTGTTCATTAAAGCCGGGCCCTAGTGGTTGGTTTATGCGTTCATCTAAACCTGGTTCACCATCCTGCCACCAAAACATGTCCTGGAAGTCAAGTCTCCAAGTAGGCCTTGTTACTGCTGAAAGTGTTGGGTTTTGAGCTAAAATAAGATCATTGATACTTCCTCGTCTTGGGTTAGAGGGAGTTATTGGTGTTTGAGGTTGTGACCAGGCAAATGGCCCTACCGAAGGGTCAGCTACAACAAAGAACCAAGAGAACCAAGACTCGTACCTTGCAGCAAAACACCAACTAGTGAGGTGACCGATCCACGATAACATCCTAGAATGCTCCAATGCATATCCAATTCGGATGAGGACATTCCCGAGCATCGGGAACAAGGGTTGTTTGCATCGCACTAGAATTGTAAGCATCTGGAAAACCTTAGTCGTCAACGAACAGAGGGAAGGCCTACTGGTCTGTTTGAAGCTCTGCATCGAAGACAGGGATCGTTGTTGCGGAGAAGCTTGAGTTCTCCAATAGATTTGAGGCGATCGTGTCCAACACGAGCTCTTTTCAAAGGAGGCAAATGGGGGTCAGAGCCGGTTTCTTCGCTGCCTCTCGGTAATCCAGTTTTGGAGTCCGGAAAAGAAAAGCTTGAACCGTGATCTCTTCTCGTTGTCGCCGTGGAGGCGGTTGAGGGTGTCGGAAAAGGTAGAGGAGGTAGGTTAGTCGTTACAATAGTAGTTGGAGGTTGAATAGGTGGCAATCGATCCCGGGACGGCGGGCCACTGCTTTTCCCCGGTATATCGGGCATTCTTGAAGAGCTCTCGAGCTTGATGAATGGCTCCGAGTTAGTTGAAGTTTTGTTTGAGTGTAGCCCAAGATGGTTGTCTCGGTCCAACTGAGTCGAGAATCCATAAACATAGTGGATGCACTGTTCATGCAAACACTTAAAGGGCGCCCTCGAGGGGTTTATAGTTGGTGCAGAATCCGTTGGAGGCAAAGAGCGAGCTACTCTATCATGATGAACAAGATGATGTTCTAGCCATGATGGGTATCCTGGTGGTAGTGGGAAAGGAGGCGAATTTTTTAGAGTGCGGGCGACATCCATATCTATTTCGTTAGTTCCACATACACATGAACTTGGACTTGAACCTGGAAACCAAGACATGCAGAATGAGGTTGTCCACTTACTGTGTTGCTTGCATGCGGCCTCCAGACATTCGCAGCGATACTGAAGAGCCCGCGCCTCTTCAGCTTCAGAAAGAGAAGGGATGCGTGATGAGATGCCTATGCAAGGTTGTTAGAATAGTTCAAAACAGTACCACGAGTGAAAAAAAGATCAAGATTATAATGAGAGCTGCAGCAACAGAAAGGCGGGACTAAACGCACCGTAACGTTCGACAAGATTCTCGAGGGCACTGAGTTTGTGCCGCAGCATAGCAACCTCGAGAGTGGCATTGAGAGTGATATGTCGACCTTGCTGGTTTGATGATAGTGCAACTGGCTCCGACCCAGTGCCAGCATCGAATTGAGGTCGCTGACGTTGGCCGGCAATATCAAGATGGGACTCCGGGTCGGATAGGCCCCGTGGAGTGTAGTCATCCCGGCTCATCTCTGGACCAGATCATCTCATCTCGTCCAGACTCGACTTTTCAATGGGTTCCTGTTGTGTTGGCCTGAACTGGTGAGCATGGCTGGTCGCTTTTCCGGGAAGTTTGCTGGCTGGTTACTGTGAGCATCTGCCAGTAGCCATTTGTCTGTGGTACACAACAGAAGGCGGGCAGCCGTCGCCCGATACAGGAGACGGGAAGAGTTGAAAAGAACAATCAACAAGACAAGACAAGACGAGACGAGATGAGACGAGAAAATGCCCCCGGATGGGCAATATCAGAATTCGATCCGGAGGCTCTCGTGGAGATGTTAGAAATCAAGGCGAATGAACGAGCCAAGATTTATCAGAGGGCACGAGCGCACGACATTGCATTGTGCTGGGCCCTCACCCCCCCATGGCCGGGGCCATGTGTGAGAGGCACAGCGAGGGAGTGAGGGCAAAGAGTGAGTAAGGTGGGGCAGAGCTCCCCCGTCGCGGCAGATTTGGAGATAGTGCCGACAACTATGCGGTGCAGTCACTGGGCCTGGATCCGTCTGGAGCCCGCAATTGGCCAGGTATGAACCGCGAGTTGCAGGGTACAGCACCTTGGATTCGTTGTTGGAACTCCGTAAGAATTGCTCGCCTGGCCATAGGCGGCTGGGTGAGAGAGGGCCGTGTTTCTTGGCGTAGGTTAACACAGTATGTTACCGGCCGTTAGATGCGGGACGACGCAGTGCGGACAAAGGCATATCAATTTTGGACGAGGTATCCCAGGACAATAATCCCAATGACAGACAGCGGGGAACCACCCACCAACCGGGTCCTGGCGAGAGCCACGAGTCCAGGCATGAGGGCGATTCCAGCACACCAACCTTGCGCGAGCTGTTCGTCCCGTTCGCCCTGCTGGCCCAGCTGGCCCCCTCGTCCGCATGCTATGCTATGCTCCATCACAGCAACCCCAGTCATGGTAGCCTTGTCGGGGTATTAGCCCCGTCTCGGCCGTAACCCTGTCATGGAAGGTGGTCAAGGAACGGTACGGTAACCAAGCGGGAAGAACGTTAATGAAAGAGGGTCAAGAGCTGACAAGGTCTGGCACCACCATGCCGTTGACTACATTTCTCGATCCTACTGTCTATTACAGATAGAGGCTGCAGGAACTGAGGCAGAGTGGGTGTCGCTCAAGTCGTTGCTGTGGCTTTGTAGTGTATGTACTATACTTTTGTCAAGCGGGCTGTGCATGCTGGTCCCTAGCGCTGGTGCTGTCTTGTCTTTGTTTGATATTGCTTCTTCTCTTATTATTCAAGTCGCGGCGCCATGTCTCGTCGCAACGTGGGCAGCTTCAGCACGCGCTCGGCCCTCCATCTCGTCTCGTCTCTCGCTGAGAACATCCAGTGGGTCTTGGCTGTATTTTGGCGGTAAGAGGTGTTTGGCGAGGTATCCAAAGGTAACTGGGCCAACCTGCTCTTGTCTGGCCTGCTTCTGGGCTGCTCTCGTCTGCTTCTGGGGCTGGACTTGGCTGGGGGTGAGATTGTTCAAGGGAGAGAGGTTGCTGGGATGATGTGGCCAAGGCGTCAAAAAGTTCCGGCCGAAACCCTCGGAGTCGTCTAGTCTAATCTGCTGGGCTTTGGGCACGCGTCTAAGCTGAGGCAGAAATGAGAACCTGGAGCAACAAAGCGCGACAATTGACAATCCAAGGCCTGCTAGTAGCAAAGGCGACGTCTGATGGTGTCGCCAGGTCCGCCCCTGCTATCGACGCTACTGCAACACGGAGCTTGTGCTGTATTGTTATGCTGTGCGTGTCTGTGTATTGACTGTATCCGTCTCCAACAACGCGGTCTTTCCCTGCATATGAGTGATCGGCTAGGTATGACTTTTGGGAGATCAGCGGAAATTTGGGCGTCGTTGGGAAGGATTTATTAAGCGTTTTTGCCGAGATGACGAGCTGAGAGGCGAAATCTGAGGAGCTGCATTATACCCTGGAAAGCTCATAGCTGGGACAATTTACCCAAGTCCATGGTAATGAGCTGATGGAAAGTAACTAGAAGTGAATGAGATTGAGATAATACCTACCTAGGTTTCACTACCTAGGTACCCGTAGCTAAGGTAAGTTTATCGATCCCTGGCCCGGACCCTGGCCTAAGCTTTTCGAGCTTGTCAGAAGCCAGAACAGGAGGGGCCAAGCCTTGGGGGAATACACGGTTCTGGTTTACATACACTAAAATTCGCTGATCTCCCACCCATTTGGGGACCTTCTTTTCTTTTCCCCTAGTCAAGTATGTCCTCACCTGTGCAAACGTCGAGCTTTCTACTCTGCAGAATTCTCCGTGCTTTGCAAGCTGAAGCCTGAGATTACAAAGGAGGACCGCGACGAGAAGAGTGGAAGTTTGAGGGTTGGGATAGTATCAGTTTGTGGCTGTGTTTGCGTCTATGTCTGGGTGAGGGTTTGAATTGAATGGAAATGTCGGATGGCGATAAGATGGACCATGCTCCTTCCCAACAGGAACTAAAAGTCTGAAACCAGCAGAAGCAGCCAATGAAAAGAACCACCAACTGTCGGAACCTTGTCCACATCAACGGTCCTAAGGCAGGTGCAAGGATGCTACATAGTGTTTAGCGGCTACGCCTGCAGCGCAAGCGTAAGTTGCAAGTGCAAGTGCAAGTGCGTGCAAGCAAGAGTGGGAAAGTGCAGGGCAGCTTTTTGCTGTCTTTGGCATGAAGAAGGAAGTTAGCCACAACAGCCCAGCAGCCCACCCCAGGCGCCTCCGTC
>JAJJWN010000397.1:0-16342 GCA_021655885.1 Fusarium abutilonis
GACAGAGACAGAGACAGAGACAGAGACAGAGACAGAGACAGAGACAGAGAGTTCTTGTTTGGCAGACCAAGCGAGGTGATTAATCTACCAGGATCTCGCAGTCTGGTAACCAATAATAAACACTCTTTCGCGAATAGTGCTCAGCACAATTGCTAGAGCTGTACTGCAGTATATCAACAATCTGAATCGCTCTTTTGTGCAAGTTCCCGGCAATTCTTGCAGCTTTGATTGAAGTTCTATGCACGTACTGTATGTAATCAACCCTTGCAAACGGGGGTCTGTTTATTACTGTTGAAGAGCTCACGGCTGACTTATGCGTTTGGTGTGCGTTTGGTGTTGGTTGTCGTTGTTGGTTGTTGCGCTGCAGATTGCCATAGTCCAAGATTTTCCTATATATGTTGCCATGCGAATAAGACGGTATCTTGCAGTCGTCTCATCTGGCTTCTTTTGTTTGTTTGTAGGTGTGCATAACTTGCTATGCTGACTCAATCAGAGACAACTGTTTCATCTCGTGCATAAAAAGATTCTTGCGGTGAGGACGAGACATGACTGT
Organism: Fusarium abutilonis; assembly: GCA_021655885.1. Classification (NCBI taxonomy): domain Eukaryota; kingdom Fungi; phylum Ascomycota; class Sordariomycetes; order Hypocreales; family Nectriaceae; genus Fusarium; species Fusarium abutilonis. Next base: position 554 of record JAJJWN010000397.1, read on the forward strand.
GACTGTGACAAAGTAGGTGTAAAAGTGCACAACTCTCAACGCTGAGCTGAGGCTGACTCGGCACAACGCATTCGAAGTGACTGACTAGTCCAACATCTATCTGCAATGTGATGACACATAGCTTAGTTAATAACGTGCCTGCAGAAATTGCTCATCAACTGAGAGTTGTGTAACCAAATCCTCTCCAGCACAAGGGATGAACGCCATCGACCTTTCACCGCAGAGCTGAGTGCGTAGGACTCGCGTGGGAAAGTCGAGTCTCCAAATACAAGTCTTCTTTTGTTATGCTATGCCCATTGGCCGATTCTTGTCAGGAATAGTCTGGCAGTGCCTTGTTGCGCAACCTCGTATTGAGATTGACTCTCCCAGATTCGGCCAACGAGGTGATTTAAACCCCTGATGTCGCAGCGAACTATTGCGTTTCTTTACAATAAGAAGTAAAGCATTGACCGACCCTAACATCTCAACCGCACTCGTCGACGTCATGAGCACTGTCTGTTTCTCGGCAGACTGATCATCCGTAGAATACCATGTATAGAAGCAGACGAACTGACAATCCCTACTCGCTGTCATCGCATCACACAGAATTGAGATTACTCCGAGAAATCAGCCTCTGTGCCTGTGATTCCTCTGGCCTGATCTCTCTTGGTGACTACAACATCCCCGAGATAGCGGATTACACACTCGAGTATGTTTCCGCAACAGGAGGTATCTCCTGTTACATAACGCGCAAAGGGCCGATGTTGGCCCCGACGTATTCGTGGGTCGTTGTGCATTGGCCATACGTCTGAGAGAAGACAAATGCTTGAGAGGGAGTCTCTGGTGACCTGAAAAAAACTTGGTTTAAAATCAGCTATCCATCTCTAATCAGATAATCCTCCCCCACATAGTAAAACACCTTAAATCTCAAGAAAGTATCTAGCTAATGCAACTTTCCTGGCACAAAAGGATGTCCTGCGCTTAGTCCTCCATCAACAGCCCAAGCCTGTCCATTGACATAACTACTCTCATCACTGCCCAAGAAGAGGGCAACCCGAGCAATCTCATCGGGAAGACCACCTCTCTTGGCGGGGTTCAGCTGACCAATCTTCTTCTCGCTACCACGAGCCCTCGCGGCCTCGTACACGGGTGCCGTCATGCCCGTCTCAGTGAGACCTGGGCAGATGGCGTTGATGCGGACGCCAGAGCCGGCGAGCTGGTAGGATATCGTCTGAGCGAGCGAGATCACGGCAGCCTTTGAGGCCGAGTACGGGGTTGATCCGGCGTTGGAGCGTATACCGGCAACAGAGGCTGTGCCGATGATGCTACCGCCGGACTGGGGCTTATCGGCAGACGTTTGCATCATCGCCGGCGCAGCGTACTTTGCAGCTAACCAGACGCTGGGAGGCTTAGTTCAGAATCATACTGTTATAGGGCGTGGAGTAGCTTATATACCTCAATGTGTTGGTCTTCAATATCGACATAAACTCATCTTGATTAAACTCAGTAAAGAGTGTAGTTCGACCGCCCACACCGGCATTGGCAAAGAAGACATCTAAGCGGCCGTAGCTTTTGATGGCATCATCCACGACATCTTTGACCTTTGCTTCATCTGCAGCGTCGAAGCGCCTCGTGTGAATTTCTACGTTGGGAAACGCAGCATTGATCTCTTGCTTGTGGGTCTCTAGATGAGTACCGTCAAAGTCACAGAGGTACAGTGCCCGTGCTCCGCTTTCTGCATATTGATGAGCTGTAGCACGGCCGATTCCCAAGGGTGAATTGGAGCCTGTGAGAGAATGAGAAGGAAATCCTAGGTGAGGAAGAGATGAAGGGTTACCTGTTATGATGACGACTTTGCCCTCAACGCGAAGCTTACTGGACCCTGGCGCTACCTTGTTGATGGGTGGAAGCAGTTGCTTGCCAATGGCTTCGATACGTGTCTTGGCCTTGTCTGACATTATGATGCTATATGAAGCTATTCGATATTTTGGGTATTAAAAAAAAAAGTGTTATGAAAGATGGTCAGAACTGATGTTGTTGAAGTCGCCCTTTATCGTGATGCCGAGGTCCCTGACCTCTTCTGGGGAACATCCCTGTCACTTCCCCAACTAGTGTGGGGTTGTAAGCGGAGTCCACCCGGAGCCGAGGCTCGGAGAATTTGTCTTCAAGGTCCGACTCACGCCCGAACTTATAATACCAGGCCTGAGCAAGTACATAGTAGTTCTGCATATATAAGATACTATGAGCCGCTGCTGAGATGTCGGCATACCTAAGGTTATAAACTACCTAAAGTGCCCAAGCACTTTTATTATTCTATATTTCTTCACCTAAAGTCTAGATATCGGCATTCGTTCACTTATACGGGGCCACCTCTTATCTTATTCCAATATATGCTCACATTCTGCAGAAACGTACTCATTATTCTGGTACGGCCAAATCAACACAATGCTTATCATGACTATCCATACCTTTAACAGACTACAGTAACACCCATCAAGTTGAAGGTTGTTACCGAGTGGGAGCTGCGAGGAAGACATTTGTCGGCTAAGTAAAGAGAAGGACTCGATATGTTCCATGACGCAGATAACCATGGTAAATGAAAAGAAATTGCCGGTCTTCTGCCTATAACAATACTGTAAAAGCAGACAAGCAATCAATTCATCCTAATGGCGTGATAAAGAGATGCAAGATCCAGGAGAAGTCATGACTGCGAGAACGTTCTTGTCACACCACCAATTGCGAATATCCACTAGCAATCGCTTTTTATGGCCTCCCTGCCGTTTGAACTATAATGTGGTCTGATGGATATACAATACTCCCCTAACTCCGTAGTCTAGTTTGTTTAACTTAAACATGTTTTTATGGGGCCGGTCTCGACTAGATTCGTAACTCGAAACACCAACTAAACCCAGTCTTGACTCAAACAAACCAGTATCAACCCCTTAGAACTATGAAACGCCCAATGACTGAGAAAATCCAGGAGCAACCATGTCAATGTAGCAACAAGGAAACATTTTCCTAGAAACGTCAATGGATAAACATCAGCCGCGTCATCTCTAATACTTGCCAATAGGGTTACAACTATAGACGCCCTAAGACATACATCAACAGGGTGCCTTAACTCGAAACATGTGCATGCTCGCTCTGGGCATCGGGGTTTTTTTCTTCTTTTACATACTCAACTCACTAGATCTTCCACTAAACAGATGCTGGTGAGCCCTGGTATTGATCGCCAGGAGGCCGATCGGCATTAATCAATCCCCAGCTCATGTCTGTCAGAGCCTTTGCAACTTGAAACCATAACCTTGCCATTAGAGCTGGGATTCGCTGGCGTCAACTTGTAACGTCCGCACCGGTTCTGGACTTCGGGAACAAACAATGATGATCTCGCCCGTTAGTCAAAGGGGGTAGGTAGATGATATAAATGGCCAGTCCTCTGATCTTTTTGATCAAGTTCTGACTCCTCATCGCCATCTTCACTCGCTCTTTTCTTTCAACTCCAGACTTCCAGTTGCAGGCATCTGTGATTAGTCTTTTTAACAGTCTTTCTCTTCTCTTTAGTTTCCAAGACTCAATCTTTTTCTTTCCTCCCCAACCACAATGGCTGTCCTTTCTCTCCTCACAATGGCCTTGGCCCTCTCCTCCCAGGCCATGGCACTCCCTCATCCTCATTTCGGCAACCGAGGCAGTGCTAACACGCCCGGAGCTTCCAGTGGCTTCCCAGGTGGCTCCGGTGGCTCAGGTAACAACCTACCTGCTATCCCCGATTTCCCCGTTGCAAGCGGCGATGATGAGGAGCCCAACGGTGGAGGCTCGCCCGGTTTTGGTAACCTCCCAGGTGGTGGTAGCCAAGGCGGAGACGGCGGTTTCGGAGGCTTCCCAGGAGGTAGCAGGCCCACCCCTACGCCGGGCAGCGGCTTCGGTGGCCTTCCTGGCGGCAACGGTGGCTCTGGCGGAGACTCACCTATTCCAACTCCTGGAAGTGGCTTTGGCGGCTTCCCTGGAAGCGGTGGCGAGGCTCCCAGCTTGCCTGGTGGAAATGATGGCGAGACCCCGAGCTTCCCTGGCGGAAACAATGGAGAGGATCAAGCCCCTCCTCCCGTCGTTCCTACTCCTACCCCAGGAAGCGGTTTTGAAGGTCCTGGCACTGCCCCCAGCGGTATTCCTACCTTTGTCGCAGGACCTGGCAACGGCTTGGGCGATGGCAATGCTCCTCCTGCTATCCCTACTCCTGGTTCCAGCCTGGGCGGCGGTAACGGCTCCGGAAACCCTGGTGCGCCTGTTCAAACCCCTGGTAGTGGAAGTGGTAGCGGCAGCCTCCCCGGCGCTGGCGAGCAGCCTTCTGGTCCCGTTCCTACATTTGTTGCTGGCCCAGGCAAGGGTTTCGGCGGTGGTGACGAGCAGAACTAGGGCTCTCGGACCTAGACTCGGCCTGCGATGTAAAAAGTATCGGGTTGGATTTGATTAGAATATTTTATGGATCTTCGGTACTGAAGAAATGAGAGGAACTGTTCGATATAATTCTTTGGCAGGAAAGCAGGACTTGTGCCCTTCTTTTATGTATCTACCTCCATGGCAGCACCCGCTGTCAATAGAGCGATTTTGGCGAGCATATCCTCCTTCCAGTGCATGTAGTCCGCGCGTTTTTTTTCACTGAGAAAGTCGTACTTGTCTTGAAACATGGTGTCGGCCTTCTTGACTTGCATCTTGGGCATGGTCTCGTCATCAAGCATCTCGACATTGTCGAACTGGCTTCTTTGGGTCAACTTGACAACGTCTGCAATGCCTTGATACCAGTCACCAGTGAGCCATGACCGTTCGTTGACTTGAGCAACAGCGTCGTCAAAGTCCTTGGACTTGAGAGTGGTCCAGCCTTCCCAAGCATTCTCTTCTGGAAAATTTCTGACACTGACTTCCTGTCGTGCTCTGGCGAGAAGAGCAAGGATCTCTTTTCGGAGTGGAACGTATCCTTCCCGGTCAATACCTTCTCCAGAGGCAAGAGCCTTGACCCGCATGGTCACGAAAAAGTAGATTGCGGCAAACAAAGCCGTAATGTTCTGGAGAACCCATTCATCATCTGTCCGGCGACCTTCAGTGGTGACTATAGCCTCCATGCCAGCCAAAATCGTGGGAGCGAGCTTCCTATGGCCCGTTTCCTCGCACAAGAATCGAGCTGCAGGCTGAATCCATGGGTGAAGACTATGGCCGGCGGTGAATGCTTCTTTCTTGCTTATAGATTTTGTTGGAGTTCTAGCTTCTCCTTTTGATGGTGTCCTAAACTGTGCGAGACTTTGATCCTTGGTTGGTGTTCCTCGTGACGGTAGAGGTCGTGATCCCGAGGCAGACGATCCATCGACATCACGGAATATTGAACTCGGTGTTCTTACTCGCCCTGCAGCAGATCTGCTTGGATTTGAGGCGCTACTGGGCAGGATATTGTCAAGGTGAGCGTAGAGACGCTTGTAGATGCGAGGTGGAATTGGTGGCCGTGGTTCGATAGGTGGAAGATCGAGTGTGATTTTCAGACTGATATTATAAGTTTGGTATGGTTTGAAAGGCTCAGAATAGTTACATACCGATCGCAAGCTATGTTTGCGCAAGCGTACAATCTAGCAATCTCTTCTTCTGCTTTGAGGGTGCTTGCGCGATGCCGAGACTGTGCAAGTAGTGAACCTGCCAGTTCAACAAGGATCGGGGGTAGATCAGAGCCATAGGTTGGCATTAGTGAGAGCAATGCTTGCTCGATCTGACGACTCATAGCGATAACTCTGGCTTTGTGTGGGGGGGCTAGGTAGGTTTGTTATAGCTCGTGAGGAAAGGATTGATAGGTGAACTTGAGACGCGGTCAAAATAGAGACGCGTTGCCTGGCAGTCGTTCCTGACGCCTGGTCACGGGGTAGGGGCCCCTGTGATTTCTTATCTACAGGAGATAGGATCCCCGCCAAATGACTCTGTCGATCACTTCCATTGGTAAGATGACGGCACCTCAGTCTGTACATTGTAAGAGAAATTCATAGATCATATCCAAGAAACATGGTGATATGCTACAGAAAAAACTGTTCCTGTTCGAGACCATTGTAGAAGGTTTTTAAGGTTATGTTTACATACCAATTGCTCTTAAGAATGATCCAGCCCAAAGCACTGGACCTCAGAAAGATGCCCCGGGACGGGACCCTGGAGTTAAGCTTTCAGTGGTTGAGCTCTAGCGAAGCACCCCTGACAACCTCCAATCCGGCCAGAAGACCTCGCTCCTTTTAAGTCGACTTGTCCACTGCAACCGTCAATTGCTTTTGGTACCTGCATCTGCGCAACTCTAAATAATCATCCCCTTACTTCTCCGTATTATACGCGCCAGGTATCCAACGTCATGCGCACGAGTGTCTTCTTGAGCGTCGCTTTTGCGACCTTCGCCTTTGCTCATGGCGACGCTCACTCGCAAAAGCCCGTAGTCGATCCCAATGCCGACTGGATGACCAAACACATGGCAGGTATGTTGTTGTCTGTCATTTTCTGCATAATATACCAGGTCAGGAGTATGCTAACCCAAACTCTTATAGAGGAGCACCATATGCAGGGCTGGGACACCGAGTCCTTCTTCACCCTCCACGACTACAACGGTGATGGCTGGTGGCAGGCTGCTGAGCTGATGCGAACATACGGTCTATTCGACGACTCAAACAAGGGCATGTCGGAAAAGCGAAAGGACGAGGTCCGCGACATTCTGCTGGGTCTCCTCGACACCGACTCAGACAGTTCGGTCAGTCGCCAGGAGTGGAAGGACTTCATCGCTTCGGGCAAGACTCTCCCCGACCTGAACACCGGCCCCGGCCACCACGGCGACGACGAGTACGAGTACGAAATCCATCACTGGGAAAAGTACCACGATGACGACACCAAGCTCGAGGACCTGACACATCCCGAGGACATTGAACACTTTAAGAAGCACGACGAGCAGGAGGATGCCCAGGACCGCCTCGAGGCCATGCAGAAACTTTCCATTGTCGAGGCCAACATTCCCCAAAAGTTTCGACGACAAAACTAAAGCTCGTAGATGATAGACCACTCGGACTGTATTTTTATCATGGGAGCGTATGACATCATGATGGATGAAACTTGTACTGAACATATTGGGATATACATTTAGGCATGATATAGCTAGATCTTGTAAACATGAACATCAAAGACGCAGTGCCAGATGCCTGGCGCAAATGTTTTGACCTGCTCGACATGCTCGGCTTTTGCAGCCCGATCCGTGTTCCCGCTCCAGTCGTCGAATCTGCGTTGGATCTCTTGACGCCTTGCTTCGATGTCGCTGGCACCGATATTTTCGTGGAGGTGCAGCCATGTTTCACTAGCCGGCGCAGACATATCCCATGTGTGTCTCCAGGTTGGCTCGCTCGTTGGTAGGAACCCGCAGTTGATGTGTCGTATGTCCTGGGCGATACCACGAGCATGAAGTGACTGGAGTCTTCGAAGAGCCTCTTCGTTGCTCTCTAGAAACACAACAATTTGCTCTCCTCCACTTAGAATCTCTTCGTTGGGTAGGGTCAGGTCGTCACCCTTGACAATCCGCACGCTCCATCGATTCGCTTTAGCGCCGCGTCGCAACCCTTCGACACTCCATGGGTTGATCTCCCAACAGAGGACCCTCATACCGAGACGAGCGTACGAGAACACAAAGTATCCAATGCCAGCGTAGAGGTCAACTGCCCATGAGCTGGCGTCCACCTTACCACCCATATCCAACAATCTTGCCTTCTCCTTAACGTTACCACGGCTAAACATTGTCCACCTCGGTGCCCAGGTTTGGAATATCCCATTCTGCTTTGTTGAGACCCAAAGTGTCTTGTCAAAATCTTCTTGGCGGGGGTTTTCCACCGAGGCGTCTGTAGAGCCAAAATCTCCAAAGAGAGTACGTAACCCACTTGGGCTTCTTCGCACGTTCTCATCCATTTCTCTCCCGTCTTTGTGCAGCGGGATGCCTTCGTTCACGGCAAGATTTGTCAATTTTCCCCTGGCCTGCGTTGAAAGTTCTTCCAGTATCTTGGACCAAAGCTGCTGACGTGCGTCTTGCCCGACATTTTGCAGAGTGGTGGTCCAGGGTAGGGTCGTGAAGCTTCCTGTGGGCAGTAGGGCCATGGGTTCATAGATTGTCCAGCGCTTCGGCGCGGTGCTGAGAAGCTCTGCTTTCCATGATGAGTTTTTTTCTATATTGGGAATTGTAACTGATTCAATCCAGGTGTCGATGGCATTTTCAATCGGGTTGGCTTTGGGAGATTTTTGCTTGGGCATGGTGATGATGGTTAGTGGAGTTTGATATTTGGTCCACAGAGTTGAGATAACATCAATCAGGATAGATGATTTCTCGAGGCTTTATGCGCCAGTGACTTAGACGGTGCATTAGTTTAGATTACTCACCATAGAATTAATGTCAAACCGACAACATTTAGGTACCAGAGCATCGAAAGTATGGACGTTCATGTTGTGCTCATAATTGATATAACGACTCTACCCAAAAAAAACATAATCATCCATTTCCATCCCCACTTAAGTCACCTCGAGACCGTGGGTATCTTGACCCTATGCTATTCTACATGCAAAACTATGCCATTAAGTCCGTTATGCGTATACCATCCTTCATCACAAGAAGTAATCACCAGGACCCCTCCTGTTTGCTGGGACATGTCTCTGATCGTCAGGAACAGCAGAGAAGATGCTAAACTTGGGGTTCAAGTCCTTGTCCACAGACATGATAGATGCGACGTTTCCGCAGCGGTAGCAGTAGTTGGGCGCTGACCACACGGTTACTACCGAGTTCTCAGGGAAATGATACTATTGATCGTTAGCACACCCTTGTTGTATGGTAGGAGGAAGTGACATACCTTGTAACCCTCGTTAACGAGCTGATGAGCTCGAGCAATCAACTTCAAACCGTTAACATGGTTGAATTCCGTTGCAACCTTGTCTCCGAATAGCCATCCAGCACCACGAGGGCTGATAGCCCACGTTTCGACTTCTTCTGGATCTGACCACACCAAGTCGCAGAATGCACCCTCGTGGGGAATCTCTTGCGCACGGGCAACAACTCGGATCTGATCGATCGTCCTAATCTCAGGACTCAAGCCTCCGTGGACACAGAGAATCTCGCCGTCGATTATGGCAGCGAGGACTAGGAAATCAAACACATGACAGCAGGCTTTCCAGACCGAGGCATTGCCATACTTTTGCTGACACTCCTCATAGAAACCGTACACTTGGGTAATCTGCCGCGATTCGTGGTTACCACGAACAAGCACTATTCTATCAGGGTACCTGTGCAATATGGTCAGCAATAGAAACACGGTATCTGTATTTGGTGATGCTTACTTCGCCTTCAGACACATTAGTAATGTGAACGTCTCCAAGCTAAAGTATCCTCGATCCACGAAATCTCCCAGGAAAATGTATCGGTTCTCAGCGCTCTGAGTTGTCGAGTTGATCGTGACGCCAGAGTCTAATCGATCTGCCATTGACGTATCGGGGTCCTCATCCGCGTCACCTCCCTCTGTCTCCTCGGCGCCGCTGGAAGTTGCATTCTCGCCCGAAGCCTTTATCTTCTTCCTCAACTTGGGGTTTGTGATCTGTGTGGGTGGCTCAATATCGTCCGAGGTAATGACTGTGGTCGTGGTCTTTGGCGCCTGCACGTTGGTCTCGCCTGGCATACCACCAGATACGCGGAAGAGCTCGAGAAGGTCGTAGAATTGACCGTGGATATCGCCGCACACGGTGACCGGGGTGCAGACGGGCTGGATGTTTGATTCTGAGGTACCAAGTCAGTAATAGGCGCAGGCCAGCGATCAGTCTGGCTCTATTCACCTTCCATCAAAATCTCCTTGACCTTCTCGCACAATTCCTTCATGGCCCGTTCAGGTAGATAGTGGCACTGCTTGGCCTCCTCAAGCCACTCATCAAGGCCAGCATTGGGCCCCAAGTTGGCAGGGCCCGGTCGAGGTACGCCTGAAGCCATGATGAAGCATGCCCCGTCGAGAAAAGGATGACGGTGGGGGGATATATAGTGTATCAGCCCAGAGATGAACTGCGCTGCGACGGGACGTGATATGTGGTGCTCCTAGAGGCGACACGGAACGAATGGGGGTGGGGCTTTAGATGGAGGGGTGCGATAGTGAAACGCCGGGAATTCTTCGGCCGTGACCAAGAGACGTGGGTGTGAGGAACTTTAGCAGGACATATGCACCTTGTTTTTGTTAGCCTTTATCGATTTCTATAACCTCATTCCAACCCTCTTCTATGATTAATCCACAGATATTTGTCTCGACATTTCAAACTACGCCACTCTACAGCACGTGAGAGCTTTGTCTTTGGTGGATAATCGCATATCTCTCTCAAAAGCCCCACTATCACTTGGCGGGGCATCAAGGCCGCGACTCATCGAGCCTTACAATAAGTTTCGTGGTCCATTAGCCACTCACTCGACACTATCAGCACTACATTATCAACATCAACAAGGACGACCTGCGGTATGCGAAATGTCAGCTCAAGCGCCGCAAGTCCTGTCTCGGCGGGCAAACGGGGTTCTCCCAGTGTCAGCGAGTCAGACCTCTGAACCAACAAAGGTGAATCATCCATGCCATTCACTGACATGGTAAGTTGAACAACTGACTTGTCTCAGGGAAAGGGGTCACACGAGCACGGAAAGTCCAGGGGTAGAGGTTCAAATGCAAGATCTACAGAGGCAAACAAGGTGAGATCAATACAAGTCATCAGGGACGACATGAGCTGGGACTAATCATGATGAAAGAATGCAAATGAGGGTGAGACTCCCAAACCAGCCAAAACCAAGTCCCATAACGAGGGCGAAAAACTCGTGATACGACGTCTGCCCCCTGGAATGACCCAGGTAGAATTTGTATCAATTCTTGGAAGCGAATGGGAGCTAGGTAAGGGCAGGGTCGATTGGTTTTCCTTTGCAGGAGGAAAGATTTCTACCGAGTAGGTTACGGAAGTCTTATTACGAGGATCTTTGTTTTACTGACTTGACCGAAAGCCCCTCAAAGCCTTCTCGACCAGGTCGGGCATACGTTCATGTGATGCGAAAAGATGACATCTTGGCTTTGAGCGATGCTGTGCGTACTGCTGTCTGGGAAGATGCGAAAGCGTCTTTCAACAGCCCTTCTTTGATCGGTCCTCCGTCAGTTGAGTTCGCCATTTACAAAAAGGTTCCTAGCAACAAGAAGCGCACCGACACACGTCAAGGAACCATTGACCAGGACCCCGAGTTCATGGCTTTCCTAGAAGAACTGGCCAATCCAGCGCCACCAAGGGAACCTATCGATGGAGAGGAAGGCGATGATTTCGGAAAAGCAGAGACTAAAGTCACCACTACGCCACTTATCGAATATCTCAAGGAAAAGAAAGCCAACAAGACTAAAGAGAGTGCATCTTCTAAAAACTCCAAACATGGACAAGGAGATTCTAGAGGCGGAAAAGGGAAGAATGTAACCAAGGATGACGATTCAGGAAAGAAGAAGGGCAAGGATTCCAAGGCAGAGAAAGCAGAAAAGGCTCCCAAGGAGACTGTCAAAATTCTGACCAAGAAGGCCGCTACTGAGCAGAATGCGGAGGCTTCGAAGACCAACACCAAAAGCCAGACTAATGATTCCAACGCTCAGGAGGCAGCACCCAAGAGTCGACGTGCAGGAATTTTGGCCGCTGCGAGGATTTTACAACGGGACCTTGGTCTTAGCCCTGGAAGTGCGCATAGGAAGGCGCGTCAGGACGCTGCCAAAGCAGAGGCAGATGGGAAGTCTCCGCCGACCAAAGAGAGCACGACACCTACAGCTGCGGAAGCCAGTCCTTCTGAACAACCAGCTTCACCTGTCAAAGCAACTGAAACAGAGGCTTCGGCTGCAAAGGGTCGGGCTGGTGCTGCTACATCCAATAAATCACAGGCGTCAAACCGCAGAACTCGAGGTGGCAAGAATTCGGAGAAGAACAAGGAAAAGGAGAAGGACAAAGATAAAGAGAAGGATAAAACTAAGGAAGGGATTTCAGGTCCAACTCAAGGGAACCCTCCGATTGTCCTGCTCAAGAAGAAAGCCAACGAGGCTGAGTCTGGCCAGGCGCCTAAACCGGCAAATACCACATCGCAACCAGCAGCTACCCAGGGAGCAAGATCGCAGACCGACAATACAGTTGGTGGCGCCAAAGGTGGGTACAACAAGCCGGCCAACGCTCAGAAGAAGCCTCCTACCGTTTCTCCTGATGCTACTCGTGGTTTCGTCAAGCATGCGAACCCTTCTCAGGGTGTCACTGAGACACTGCTTAAGCAGACGCTTTCAACCTTTGGGACCATCACATTCGTGGAGATCGACAAGCGCAAGGGCTTTGCCTACGTTGACTTTGCGGAGCACGAGGGTCTTGTGAAGGCCGTCACATCCAGTCCCATCACTGTTGCTCAAGGCACCGTACAAGTTCTGGAGCGCAAGGACAAAAAGCCCACTAACACAACCACACCCGCTGTCGCGACCGCTACCACGACCACTGCCGCTACCGGATCTTCTGCCCCTGAGAAGGCGCCTGGCAGAGGTAGACGCGGACGAGGTGGAGGCAATAAGGCAAAGGACTCGGGTGCTAACAACCAGGGCGCTGCTGCTAGTTCTGCCTCGACCCCAACAAACGGCGGCGGCTGAGATCAAAAGGTGATTATGCGAAATTTTCTCCAACATCTCACTATTCTAGCGCGCAACCCGGTCTACCGCTGTCTTCTGAGCCCACCGCTAAACCCAGCTGCTCTACAAGTCCAGCTCTTCATGGTGCATGGACAGGACGCAGTCGAGTTAGCAGATAGGAGGCAGATAAGAGTAAGACGCAACTCTGATTTCAATGCCTTAGTTTGCAAGGGGGGCATCGCGAGCGAGCAGAGAGGCTACGAATCCAGCGCAGAGTCGATCGATCTTTCAACAGATAGTTACTCTAAAGGACGATAGGACGGTACCTTTACGAAACATATGCAGCATGGTTGTCGGGGATGAGTGGTGATAACGCTACCTTAGGTTAGAAAGTCGAAGCACAGCCTTATGAAATTTCGCTTTTATCTTTATGTGATGTTGAGTAATTGTGATAATTACCTAGTCTTACTCCACAATTGTCTGGTTGAAGCACGGATATAGCCACACAAACGACGATGCTCACAAACCTCAATATACACAAGATATTAGCATTTGCACAGAACTTGATCACATCCGTTTTCGGCCCCTTGCAAGGCTTTTAGCTTGGTCCACCCTTGCTTACTCCTGGTGATAAGCGAGGACTTTTGATAAAGCGAGAAGGTTCGTTAAGCACCTTCCAGATGGAGTATCTTGTAAAGTTGACAGATAGTATGAGTCATTTGAACGGTAGGTAGTCAAGGAGGGCCTATGCGGTTTTATGCATTAATCTTCCTGTATCCAGACGAGAAACTAAGGACACTTGTCCTGAGAAAACTAGCAGTAGTTGTTTGATTCTAATTAACCTATAAACGGGATGCGATACTTCCCGTATTAGGTGTTGACAGTGTATGTTTGCAGGCTTGTAGTCCACTTCAATAACAACATTCAGCTCACAAGATTTGGACCGCATGCTTGCACGGGCTCACAGAAGAAAAGAGAGATATTAAATACTTGAACACAATATTCAGACAAAAGTATCTACTACTAATAACTATCCTAAAACTGGGGGAATCGTTCCTACTCAGGCTGTTGGACCTGCATCTTGTAGTAACAAAACAAATCTATCTGCAATAACAAGAAAAATGCGAAAGATATATCTTGAAAAGGAAAAAAAAGGGAAGAAAAAAAAAAGAAAACCAAACANNCACTGTACTTTTTGGTATCCAAATCCCAAAACAAGATTGCGCCGTTTATATCCCTTCAAAACCTGAATCCTTGGCTATGCCGCTGAAATCGCTCCCATAAAAATCATGACAACGTACAACAACAATGCTAGAACAAATCCAACTGCAATCGCTTCGCTCTGAGCAAAAACCTTCCTTGAATGCGCCTTTGCGTCCGTAAACCATAGCGTCTCTCCCACACTCCGACGAGCGGCCCTAAGCCCGGGCAGACCGTCCATGCTCAGCACGTTCGTCTTTTTGTGATAGTCCATCAACGTATTGTTTTCAACTTGCTTTCCCACCCACATATCCATCGTGGGCCGCTCCTCAAACACAGACAATTCGTTCACCTTGCCAACTACACCCTCTTGAAGGACCTGCTCTACAGGCACATGCTTATCAGATGATTTGTCAGGTGCATATATACCCCTCTTCACCTGGGGAACACCGAAGCCGCAGCTTGTCTGGACTTCAAACACATCTGCCACTATGACGGCCCGGGCGCCATCAAATGTTGACCGTTTTCCCTGAGCAACACGGTTGACTAGATCAGGAAAGGCTGGGTCATCCCATTCGACAATTTTGGACCGACAAAAGAAGCGAACAATCCGAGGGGAGGGACCAAAACTCATAAACATCAAACACAGGCGGCCATTGTCGTAAGAGTGAGCAATAGTCTCACATCCTGAGCCAGTGCGATCAATGTAGGCACACTGATTAGGTCCCAGAACAGCGAAGTGAGAATCTGCCAGGCCTTTGGGGGAGACATTGATGTGAGATCCATGTGTTGGTGCCGAGCCTGTGAAGAAGACAGGTTGTTGCTGCACCCACGCAGCGAGGTCCTCGGAAATGGAAGAGTAAAGCTTCATGGCGATGATGTAAACGTATGATATGAAAAGCAGTTGCCCCAATCAACTCGATTGAGGTCTGAATGTAACCGGAAAAACCAACGGGAAATAATACAAGTCTAAGTTGGAATGCTGTGAGACAAACCCATGAGGGGTTTAAATACCCAACCCGGCTTCGGAGGCCAGATCCATGTGGGGTGATAGTGTCAAACTGCAGATCAGGGCCTAGATGCTGATGTTTTGCTGTTGTACTTGAGTCATACAAGAAAGCTGACTTGACCGGAATCCGATCGTCGGTGACGATTAGGAGAGATAAGAGTTGGACCTTTGACGAAGCCCTACCTATTAGAATCTCCCTCCGTAGGTATATAAGGAGGGAGTGCGTCCACGTGAATCTTGTCAAGATCCTCATGAGCTTCTTTTGACCGGTGGCCAGAGATTGTTCGATGGCATTCAGTCAGCAACCGAACCACCTCTCCGGCCACCGGTCAAACAAGACAAGAATGATTAGTTAGGGATGGGGTAGGCATGGTAAGAACCATCCTCATACCGCTCATCATCGTAAGCGCTGCTGTCGCTGCTAAAGTGGCCACCGACAATGCTAGCGGTGCGAGGGACGTTGGAATACGCCCCGCTAGACACAACGCTGGCGGCCTTGCGTCCTGTAGCCATATGGCCGTAAGCGTCAAAGTCGCTTGAAGGGGCATCATAGGGAGACCAACCTCCGGGACCCCAAGGCTCGATGAAGCTGGTCTGACGAGGTGCCGCAGAGGGGCGCTCATCAAACCGCTTCGACAAGCGTTCCTTAGCCTCAAACCTATCCTTGTCCTTGGGCTTATCGCTACGCTGTCGTCCCCGATCCTCACGGTCACGGTCACGGCGTTCCTCCCGTGGACGTTCCTCTCGGTGACGCTGCTCATGAGCATGGTCTTCGCGAGAGCTCTCCTCACGTTCGGACTGGTGGCGATCCTCACGTTCACGGTGGCGGTCTTCACGAGGCTCCCGCTTACTGGTAGACTTGCTAGAAGTCTTGCTGGAAGCCTTGCTCGAGGCTTTGCTAGAAGGGCGGGAGGGGTTCTTGCGGGCCTCAGG